>VMDR010018518.1:0-19108 GCA_007922815.1 Macrotus californicus
TGACCAAGTTTTGGATGATAAATTAACAGTCACCTTAGCCCATGTTTGTCAAATGATTGCCAACCACAATTACACCTTCACGCTTCTCTGTTTGTGTGCAGCTGAAGAGAAGTGAAGCTGCTTTTCCAGAAGCACCCAGCAAACCTTTCATACCATTCCAATTTTCTGGAAGGGCTATGTGCCCATCCGTAAAACAAATACTATGGATAGAATGATGGGATACATTGGTGAACTTATGTCAATCATGGCTTACCCTGAGAGCCGGGGACAAAATCAGTCCTTGATTATTTGTTAGGTTAGGCCAAGAGAAATTAAGTGTGGAGAAACCAATAATGGTTACTACACCTCTCCTTGCCATGTCCCTGCCATTGCCTTGGTTTAGACCTCAACACTTCTTACTCAGATGTAACACACAGAAACCTTATTTTATTTAACCTGGCCTTTTATTTTGATTTTTTTCCCTTTGACTCAAACTGGCCTCACCCAGAACCTTGATTCACCCAGAGGTTTCCCTTGCTTCATCATTAAGCCCTCAGGACAATGAGATTCTGATCAGCATCCAGTAGTCTTAGGAACAAGGTCCTGGCTCTGTTCACTACAGAGACAGAGTTTCAATCGAACTAAAGATAACATCTTGGTCTCAGCTGTGTTTTAGCTCCAGACCCAGGAAAGCAGAATGATCACACCAAACAAATCCTTGAAAAATCAGACAGAAAGAATCCATGGCTGACATCAGGACCAGATGCAATGATCAATTAGCCCCTACCCTAGCACCAACCAATCAGTAGAGACCATGATTAATGATGTTTTCCCCCATGTAATTCATCTCCTAGAAGCTATTGGGAAAGCTGGGTCTTTGAGCATTAGTTCACCTTTGACTCTGGGCATGGTGCCATCTCCTCAATTAATAAATCCTTACTTTCCACTTTTTTTGGCTGCAAACTCATGTTCATGTCTTATTGGGTTTTGACACATGCAGGTAAATGGACCCCTTCAGTCTGGTAACACAGAGAATTGTAAGACCAGTAAGAACTTTCTTACTGATGCTTGTTTAGCTTTGGCCCATTGGTCCCGTTTCACTGCCAGAATGACCTTCCTAGCATGTAGATCTGATCATGTCACTAAAGCATTCAACATTTTTTGATGTCTTGCTTTTATCTATAAGATAAACTCAAAATGATTTTGCTTATTAAATAAAGCTGTTCAATATCTGGCCTTTGTCTGGTTATCTGTCTACCCTTATCCATCTTCATTGTATTCTTTACACTTTAAGCTTCAGCAAAACTGAATTACTTGTGCTACTGTTGACGTATAATGATTTCTCATACCTTGTTTCCCTAAGCCTACCTCACTCTTACCAATGCACCAAGTTTGAATTCATCCTTCCATGGTCAGCGTGAGTACTATCTTCTCTGACTCCTTCTTCAGTCTTTTTAGGGCCCTTCTCCTTTGTGTTCTCTGCGCTTTGACAAATATTAGAGCTCTCTTTTCTGACCAGACCAGGATAGTGGTTGGTGGATTAATTGAAAAACAAATTAAATTTGGCATCATAACAATAATGATACATACATTAAACATTGTTTTTTAAACATCACTTATAAACTTCTGTTTTTCTGTTTTTATTATCTTTCTTAAGGAGCTTTGTTAGCCTTTTTTTCTGGTGATACCATCTCCCTCGCCCCCTATGAAATTTTAATACCACAACAGACATACACGATAGTTATTCATAGAGTCTATGAGTATCTGCAGAGCCAAGAACCTTTTGTTCGGCTGTGGGTTCTCTGATTCATTCTTCCTTGGATTTTTTCCCCACAATTTATCCTCTCTGTGTTTGTTTAAAATAAAGGGGGAACAAGACATTTTAAAAGTAAACAGTGTAGAATCACACTCAATTTTTATGATTCTTTTCCCATGCTTACCATTTGACAGCTTTTTTTAAAACTTGCATTTATCAAGTCATTCCAAAGCATTTAATTTCATTTTTTGTAAAAAACAACTGTTATCCACCTGCACTTATACTTTATTACTATGTAATGTTTAATTGAATTTTATCATTTTAAAGATAACCATACAGCCCTGGCTGGTGTAGCTCAGTGGATTGAGCACAGACTGTGAACAAAATGGTAGCCGGTTCCATTTCTAGGCAGGGCACAAGCCTAGGTTTCCAGCCAGGTCCCCAGTAGGGGGCTCACAAGAGGCAACCACACATTGATATTTCTCTCTCTCTCTTTCTCCTTCCCTTCCCTTCTCTTTAAAAATAAATAAATAAAATCTTAAAAAAACATAAAGATAACCATACAACTGTTGGAGGAGCAGCAAAGAGAAACTATACATGGAAATAAATCAGGTGAAAGAGGTAGCATAAAGAAAATACTAACACTTTTATAGAACTTACTACATATCTAGCATTGTTCTAAGATCTCTGCAAAAGTCAACTCATTTAATTCTCACAAGAGAGGTGCTATTACTATCTCCAACTTTACTGATGAGAAAACTGAGTCACAGAGAAGTCGATTTAAAAAAATTTTTAATCTTCACCCATGGATATGTTTTATTAATTTTAAGAGAGAGAGGAAGAGAGGGAGGGAGGGGAGAAGAAACGCAGAGGGAGAGAGAGAGAGACATTGATCAGGTGCCTTCCACGTGTGCCCTGCCTGGGAATTGACCCAGCAACCTTTTGGTATACAGGACAACACCCCAATCATCTGAACCACCTGGCAAGGGCAGAGTTCAATGTTTTCTTTTTAAAATATTTTTGCCAAAAGTCTTTTTAAACGACAAACGTTTAAAACTTTTAAAAATATATTTTGTTAATTATGCTATTACAATTATCCCATTTTTTTTCTCCCCTTTATTCTTCTCTACCCTGTACCCCTCTTTCACCAGCAGTCCCCCACCAGAGTTCATGTCCATTGGTCATACATATAAGTTCTTTGGCTTCTCCATTTCTTCCTATGCTATTCTTAATCTTCCCCTGTCTATTCTGTACCTACCATTTATGCTTCTTATTCCCTGTACCTTTTCCCCCATTCTCCATCCTCCCCCTCCCTGCTGATAACCCTCCATGTGATCACCATTTCTGTGATTCTGTTCCTGTTCTAGTTGTTTGTTTACTTTGTTTTTGTTTTTTAGGTTCAGTTGTTGATAGTTGTGAGTTTGTTGTCATTTTACTGTTCATACTTTTGATCTTTTTCTTTTTCTTAGATAAGTCCCTTTAACATTTCATATAATAAGGGCTTGGTGATGATGAACTCCTTTAACTTACCTTATCTGGGAAGTGCTTTATCTGCCCTTCCATTCTAAATGATAGCTTTGCTGGATAGAGTAATGAATGTAGAGTCCTGGATGTAAGTCCTCATCTTTCATGACTTCAGATACTTCTTTTGAGCCCCTAGTTGCCTGCAAGGTTTCTTTTGAGAAATCAGCTGATAGTTGTATGGGAACTCCTTTGTAGGTAACTATCTCCTTTTCTCTTGCTGCTTTTAAGATTCTCTCCTTATCTTTAATCTTGGGTAATATAACTGTGATGTGCCTTGGTGTGTGCTTCCTTGGGTCTAACTTCTTTGGGACTCTCTGAGGTTCCTGGACTTCCTGGAAGTCTATTTCCTTTGCCATACTATGGAAGTTCTCCTTCATTATGTTTTCAAATAAGTTTTCAATTTCTTGGTCTTCCTCTTCTCCTTGTGGCACCCCTATGACTCAGATGTTGGAACATTTAAAGTTGTCCTGGAGGTTCCTAAACCTCTCATCATTTTTTTGAATTCTTGTTTCTTCATTCTGTTCTGGTTGAATGTTTCTTTCTTCCTTCTGCTCCAAATCATTGATTTGAGTCCCAATTTCCTTCCCTTCACTGTTGGTTCCGTATACATTTTCCTTCACTTCACTTTTCAAAGCCTTTATTTTTTCCTCTATTTTGCAACCATACTCAATCATTTCTGTGAGCATCCTGATTACCAGTGTTTTGAACTGTGCATCTGATAGGTTGGCTATCTCTTCATTGCTTAGTTCTAATTTTGGAGTTTTGATCTATTCTTTCATTTGGGCCATATTTTTTTTTTGTCTCAGTGTGCCTGTTACGTTGTAAGGGGGAGAGCCTTAGATATTCTCCAGGGTGGGGCAATCCATTTCTCTGTGTTGTGGTGCTATATATGGGGGAGGGGTCTGAGAGAGATCAGTGCTGCTTACTCAGCTCTTAGCCAGCTCTCAGTCACTTCCTCTGCTACCCACAAGCAAATTGGGTCCTTCTGGGGCTGATTCCTTGGTGGGTGGTATTGTGTATGTTCTAGGACCCTGTGAGTCTCTCCAGTGAACTCTCCTATGAGGCTGGGAGTTTCTCCCACTGCTGCAACCTCCATAGGTTTTACAGTCGGAGGTTTTGAGGCTTTATTAATATTTGTTGAATGAATGAATGAATGAATGACCTGTAGACTCCAATCAAATTCATTTGCTTAGTTTGCCAGTGCTCTTGATAATTTTACCAGTCTAATGAAAATTAATATCTGTAATAAGACCACATTGCTGATCTTTTATTTTTTAATGTACTTTTTTATTTTTCAATTATAGTTGGCATGCAATAGTATATTAGTTTCAAGTACAACATAGTGATTAGAGATTTACATAACTTATAAAGTGATCACCCTGGTGAATTTGGTGCCCTTATCTGACACCATACGTAGTTATTACAATATTATTGACTATATTCCCTATGCTGTGCTCTGCATCATGTGACTTTTATGACTGGCAATTTGCACATCCCAGTCCCTTTCCTCTGAAGAGTTTTGATGTGTGTTTTTTATCAGTCCTACAAGCAACCTTTTAAATTTCTTTGTATTTGTTTCCAGCTGGAATTTTCAGCCCTCTTCCTCTTTCATCTAAAAAAGTCTTACCCATTCTTTACTAGCCATCTCAGCAGCTAAGCCACCAGCAAAACTTCTCAGATGACCCCAGTAAAAGAGGCCATTTCTGCCCTAGCTGGGCAGCTCAGTTGATTAGAGTGTCACTCAATACACCAAAATTGCAGGTTCGATCCCTGGTCAGGGCACATTTGGGAATCAACCAACGAATACCTAAAAAAGTAGGACAAGAAGTTGATGTTTCTCTCTCTCCCCCTGCCTCTCTTTAAAATCAATCGATTTTTAAAAGAGGCCATTAGCTCCTGTGAACGCCAACAGCATTGTGGCAGTAGTACCTTTCATGAGTGCACTGCAGTCATAGAGACCACTTCCATTCTTCTTTCAGTTTATCCTTACAACTTCCCTGAGTCAAAATGTTCCACAAATGTTGCCCTCCTTCCACAGATAAGAAGAAACTTGGAGAGGTTAATGGATATGCTCAGAGACACAAGCCCAAAAAAAAGAAATAGAGTATAAACTGGACTTAGATCTTTTCCATCCTCCTAGTCCAGTTCTCTTTATACTGCTGGACAATGCACGTGTTCATGTTCTGGCATGTATTGTTACACTCTGTGTCAGTGTTATTTCCCCTGCAAGACTGTAAATTCTTACAGTCCCTAACTTCTTGGACTTACTGGTAATAGTAACTAAATGATAAGTTAATTAGACCCTCAAAACTTTAAATTCGGGAATAGAGAAAATAAAGATTTTTCTTCTTGTAAGATGCTTTTGCAATGGATATAAAGGGCAAAAATGCCGTCAAGTTGGTATACAGGAGTTGGAAAACACCATACATGCTTCATTTGTTGGTTAATTTTTCCTCAAAAAGGCTTGACTTAAAAATTCATAATAAAGTGGGGTGTTTCTACATTCAAGTCTGCACAAAACCATTTGTAGTGAGTGAGATTTATTCTTTGCAATTTCATCTTAAATATAGCCATTCATATTGGGGAGGGGTAAGCAAATTGCCTCTAATATTGCTTTCATGGATGGGAGAATTATGGATTAAAAAAAAGTATGATCAGTAGTAGGGGTAGGAAGAAAGGTCTTGTGTGAGTCAGGAACCTTCAGGTACTGCAGTTTAATGAGACCAACATCAGGCCTTAGGCTTAAACCCAGGCGCTTGGGGCTACTTGGGGAGTTGACCGGGTCCAAGCTCGCTCTGTCCCAAGAGGCCTTAGTGTTGGCTTTGGACCAGCGGATCTGAGACAAACAAAACACCGTACTCAGCTCCGAGAATGACTCCAGGCTTTAACCGAACAGGTTGGCCCCAGCCAGCCTCCGTGAGATCTCCCAGTGACTCTCCCTCCACCAGCACACCGTGCAGCCTCTACTAAACCCGCGCAGTTTGTTCGCGCAAACTAAGCAACCCGCCTAGTTTGTCCCTGCGGCCGTCCCGTAGGCGGCACCGAGGCACAGCGCGTCTCTCTCGGCAGCACTGCCATGGCTGCGGGCGGCAGCGCTGCCTATGGCGGCGAGGGCCTGCGGTATGCGGAGTACTCGCCGCCCTCGACCCAAAGGCAGGACGCGGAGATCGACCAAGGATTGGTGAGTCCTGCCGCGCCCCCTCCTCGCTCCAGCTCTTAGCTGCCGGCCGGGCCTGGGAGCAGCCGCCGGGAGACCCTCCGGGTCGTGCCTCACTTCTGTGTACCTCCTTTTCCCTCCAGCCCTGGTTCCCGGCCTTCATTCACCATCGCCCCACGGTTGATTCCTGCAGCCCCGACACTGCGCTGTGCCTGGCGTTGCAACCAGGCGTGTTTAGAGAATGTGTCCCCTCAAGGAGCTTGCAGTCCTGTCGGGGACACAGACCAGAACAGGCGTTTGAAGACAGTATTGTGAAGTGCTGTAGGATGGATTCTCTTTATCACCTAGGAGACCCCAGTCCGGTTTGGGGGCCGGGAGCGAGGTCCGGAAAGACTTCTCAGAGAAAGCAGTAGTTAAAGACCAAGGTCGGAAAATGAGTGGCAGTGAACTCAGTGAGGAGGGAAGTGTTTCAGGCCCGAGTAGCAGCAGTATCTACCAGGGGTGGGCCAGAGCAGGGGCCCAGTCGGAACTGCAGGTGGCATATTTAGGCTGAAATGTAGATCTGGGGAAAGGAATGGCCCTGTAGAAACTTAGCGCGAGTCACATATATATTTTTAAGTTTTCCGTAGCCATATGAAAAGTGTAAAAAGAAATAGGCGAAGTTAACTTTAAGTGTATTTTATTTAATTCATTATAGTCACGATAATATTTCAGTGTGTAATCAACATGGAAATTGTTGTATATAATATATACATATTATGTTTTATATATATACACTGTCTTTGAAACTCTGTGTGTAGTTTACACTAACAGGACACCTCAGTTTGGACTAGCCACATTTCAGACGTTCAGTACCCACATGTGGCTAATGGCAACCTTATTGATCAGTGCAGTTCTCAAAGATAATTGGGGGCAAGAACATGTGAAACAACTGGTAAGTCACGAAAGAGTTGGGGTATTCTGAGGGAAGTGGTACCATTTTGATGAGTTTTAAGTAAACGAGTGATAGTAGGGTCTGGCTACTTGTAAGAAGAATGAATTAGATGGGGAAAGTCCAGAAATGTTTTATCCCGTTTCTACCCTGCATTCCCTGCTACTCCAGCCCACAGTGATGTATCTTGTCTACTTAGTGTCCAGTAGAGTCTTGAAATTTTGAGGGATGTAGACAGTTCTTCGATTTCAGGGTTATCTCTCGTGCTTATTAGGACTTCTAGGATCCAGTCCTCCATCCACCAATTATCTTCTCTTCTACCCAAATTATTGTGACAACCAAAAGGAACACACATTTTCAAAGTGTCCTTAAAGGCCTGTTCTGCTTTTGTTGGGAACCATTGGTCCCAGTAATGACCAATGAAGAGGTAGAAAGTAAGAGTTGAGAATAACTTTGGGGAACTTGGAAGTACTAAAAGTGATGGGAAACTGACAAAGGGTAAGTGTTCAGAAAGAATAAGTGACCTAGGTATGAGACACATTCAGTAATCTTTTTGAAAATAATAGAAAATAAAATGTTTTTCAAGGAGTTGAAAAAATTTCCTATCATTTTTTTCAAAAGATGCAATTTACTTTAAAATATTTGTAATATGTGTCTGCCAGATGTTAGATAACTTTTTCCAAAAAAGTAGTAGTAGATGTTAAATAAATTTCTCTTAAATAAGCTTCTTTACGAACTAAGAATTAATGTTTATTAGCATGTATAAGAGATGAAAAAGATAAAAATGTAGGTAAAAATATCTGTGTAGTACCTTGAATGAAATAGTAACACACAATTAATTGTTTAATAATTAGAGGTCATAGTAAAACTTTGTTTTAGCAAAGCTGGTTCTCGTTGAAAAGTAGGAAAGAAACTTTAAGGTTAAAAAGAGAATACCATCAATTTTTAAAGCAGTTTGAACAAAACTCAGTTTGTATGAGGGGTAGCCTTTTAGTTTCCAGTACATTCCTGGTAGTGTAACTTCTCGTGTCATTAGGATAGTGTAGCGATTTTCAGCTGATTTGCTGCAAGAATTTTTAAAACATGCAATACCTGACTAGTTTGTCAGGGGCACTGACCTCATTTCCTTTATACAACAATAGCTGTCTGTTGTGAATGAATCAAAATTATACCTATTTTTTTGGTCAGATTGGCAAAAAGTATATTTTTTGATGTGCCACAGAATTTTAGTCATAAGTTTATATGTGCCATGAGGTGAAAAAGTTTGAAAATCGCTGGAATAGTATAACATAAGAAAATTTGCCACCAATATGTTTCCATATGAACAAACCTGATGTGTTGTTACAGAACAGACCCAGTCCTGGGGGGGTGAATGATATACTATTACCGAATGGACCCACCCTTGTGTTCCGGGATACCCCTCCACCCGGTATTAGGTTCACCTTGCCCTCCGCCAGGGAAAGACGTCTCTCAATGTCAGACATTGGTGAAAAGGAAAGGAATTATTTATTTAAAGAGTTATACAAACTTAAGAGTAATGACTTAATGTCTTCATTAAAAACACTAAAGTCCTTTAGAATACCCACAAATGCACACAGTCCTTCCCTCTCTGCCCAAGTCCAGGTACCGTATCTCAGGCAACAAAGTAGAAGTCCATGGTTCAGACAGCCCGGCACCATCAGCTGTGTCGTCGCTGTGATCTCCAGTTAATCCAGAACCATGTGGCACCTTCTCACGGCCCACCAGCAAGAGTCCTTTCACCCCTTTCCTTCCCGCAGAGTCTCTCCTGCATTCTTCCAAACTGCTAAGAGAGAACTCTGCATTGCTGCTACATCTTGTCTTCCGGCTCCCTAAGCCACGTGGCAAAGGGAGACCCGAAGCCTCGAGGTCCTCCTCTGCTAAAGCCGTGTGGTGCTTCCTCTCATGGCTGCCTCGCCTGGGTTTAAATCCCAGCACCAGTCCTCTACAGCCCCACCTGCAACCCCTCTCACAGTTGACCACAGCTGCCAGCATTCCCTATCCTTCCAGCTTTTCTGGGCTGCCATAATAAGTCCAGGCAGGCGTGGCCCCATGGTGTGGAGCCAATCATCTCCAAGCTCTCACCCAGGGGCTGTAACCAGGGGGAGTTGTCTCCCAGTTACATCCTGGGTTGAAGTCACTCCCATCCCCCTGGCTCGAAGCATGGCCACAGCTATTTAACATATCCATGAAACCAGTTAAAGGTTATAGATATGTTAAATGACCGTTCTAGAGGTTATCTGCAAAGCTGTGGCTATTGAAAACAACTCTCAGTGGCCCTGCTCCTTGTGTCCTATCCCCTAGCTCAGACTTGTGGGGGTGAGGACATCTTATATATATATATATTTTTTTTTCTAATATTTTCTGGACACCAAGTTCTGGACCCCATTACAAATCCCTATTTGGGGCAGCCCGTTGGCTGTACCCTGTTACATTGTGACTTACAATTTTCTTCTCTGTTTGAAACTTTGCCTGGCAAACTCCTATTTATTTTTTTTAAGGCTCAGCTTACTGATGTGAAGCCTTCCCTGACTCCAGTTCCCTCTCCCTAGTAGAATTAAGTTGTTTTATTCTATGTATTTCTTTAGAAAGTCATACAATTTTCTGTTATGGTATTTCTTGTATACAAATTATATTTACTTAAGAACCTAGGTTGTGAAGTCTTTAAGGCAAGAACTTTTATCTGCTCTGATTGGCATTATAATTGACACATGGTATTTACTTAATTGTTTATTATATAAACAGCTATTAACTTTTATTACTATTGAGTAACTTAATGAAAAAATATGGATTTTTGGTTCTGACATACTGATGCACTTACTATTTTTCTGTAGGGTTTCTCCTTTATGTTCACTTCTAAGGGAGAACAGTAAACTCTGGGTCTGTCTTGCTCACTCCTGTCTCCCTGGAACTTAACACCAGGCCTGGTGTATGCTAAATAATGTATGTATGTTTATATGGCAAATGTTCTAAGTGTTATAAATAAATGTTTGTTGAGTGAGAGAATAGTCCCCATCTTTCCTCTCCATCACAATCACCACTTTGCTTTTTGAGGCAGAGGAATAATTCTTTTCCTTGTTAATTTCCCTCTGGTATAGCTGTTGTCTGTCTTGAACTTACGCGTTGCGTCTCAAGATAGAAGTTTTAGCGTTTTATAACACTTTGAGGCAATTTATATTTATCTACAAAGTTATTTACTGCTTATGCTGTTTTAGAAGAATAGAATGCCTTAGGGAATTTGTAAACAATTTTGATGCCTTTTTGTCCCCCCTCAGCAGTAGCAGCTTTGATGAAATAGACTGTTATACCAGTTTTCAGAAATTCTTTGATTCATGGTAGTGAAACATTTAAAGTAATTTTACCTTTTTTTTTTCGCCAGGTGGATAGTTGAAACTAGGGGGCAGTTAACAGATGCCCACTTGGCCCACTTGTTGATTTGCTGGCATTATTGAAATAGTGCTTCTTTTCCTGTTTGAAATTTGTATTTTTAACTAAAATTAGTTTTTTTAATTTATTGATTTTTTAGAGAGAGAGGAAAGAGAGAGAAAGAAACATTGATGTGTTGTTCTACTTATATATGCATTCATTGGTTGATTATTGTATGTGCTCTGACTCCCTAGTTGAACCTGCAGCCTTGTTGTATCAGGATCACACTCTAACCAACTGAGCTACCCAGCCAGGGCAAATTAGATATTCTTTTTTTTTTTTTTGTTATTCAAGTACAGTTGGCTGCATTTTCCCCCCACCATTCCACCCCCCCTAGCCATCCACACCTCCCTCCCCTGATCCCATCCCCCCTTGGTTTTGTCCATGTGTCCTTTATAGTTGTTCCTAAAAACCCTTCCCCTCTTTTCCCCCATTATCCCCTCCCACCTCCCCTCTAGTTACTGTCAGATTGTTCTTAATTTCAGTGTCTCTGGTTATATTTTGCTTGCTTGTCTGTTTTGTTGATTAGGTTCTACTTAAAGGTGAGATCATATGGTATTTGTCCCTCACCTCCTGGCCCTTATTTCACTTAGCGTAATGCTCTCCAGTTCCATCCATGCTGTCACGAAAGGAAGGAGCTCCTGCTGCTTAGAATTCCATCGTATAAATGTACCACAGTTTTTTGATCCTTTCGTTTACTGATGGGCACTTAGGTTGCTTCCAGCACTTGGCTGTTGTAAATTGCACTGCTATGAACATTGGAGTGCATAGGTCCTTTTGGATTGGTGTTTCAGGGCTCTTAGGGTATAATCCCAGCAGTGGAATTGCTGGGTCAAAAGGGAGTTCCATTTTTAGTTTTCTGAGGAAATTCCATACTGTTTTCCACAGTGGCTGCACCAGTCTGCATTCCCACCAACAGTGCCCTAGGGTTCCCTTTTCTCCACATCCTCTCCAACACTTGTCTGATGATTTGTTTATGATGGCCATTCTGACCCGTGTCAGGTGGTATCTCATGGTGGTTTTAATTTGCATCTATCTGATGGCTAGTGATGCTGAGCATCTTTTCATATGTCTCTGGGCCCTCTGTATGTCCTTTGGAGAAGCATCTGTTCAGGTCTTTTGCCCATTTTTTAGTTCCATGTGTATAATATCTTATCTTATGGGAAACTTCATTCTGAGTCACAACTCTGCACCCTAATAATCCCATTTTTATCTTCTTACCCAGCTCTTTACTGTATAGCTAATGAGGTATGAGAGTAAAAAATTTCCTTGTATTAGAGTCAGTGGTTTCAGCTTTCAGTCCACCAGGGAAAGTGGAATTACTCCTGCAGTTCAGCAACCCTTTCTTTTGGTTGATTAGTTTTGCCTTTACTTTTGTTTTTTAATATCTGGTGTTAGGGACTGCTAATGGAAGGTGCCAGGGAAATGTGAAAGGAAGGAGGGACTCATCAATCTCCTATAGGCATACTTCAGAGATATTGTGGGTTCAAGTCCAGACCACTGTAATAAAGTGAGTATCACAATAAAGCGAGTCATAATCTTTTTGCTGGTTGAGGACCTTGCCTTCAATTTGTAAAAAACAACACCTGTGAAGTGCAGTAAAGAGAACCACAATAAAATGAAGTATGCCTGTGTTCATACTTTTGTTTTTTTCTGTAAGATGGTTCTAGTAGTGCTTAGTTAGTTGTCTTTAACTTCATTCGAAACAATTTTGTTAGATTGTATTGTGACAGCTGCCATATCAACATGCATTAAAAAAACTTACCGAAATTGGTGAGTTTTTGTGTAGCCATTTTAATATTGAAGACAGAAGAAAATATGTAACTTTTTTGGCATGTTACGTTTTATTATTTCAAGAAAGGTAAAAATGCAACTGAAAAGCAAAAAGAGATGTGTGCAGTAAATGGAGAAGGTGCTGAGACTGACTGAACTTGCAAAGATTCATGCTGGAGATTTCTCACTGGAAGATGCTCCACAGTTGGCGTAGGCCAGCTGAAGCTGATAATGATTAAATCGAGATCATTAATTGAGAACAATCAAAGATATTTTACATTTTTACAATAACTTTATTGATTTGGATATTTTGAGTATGTTGGCTATCTCCCAAGTGGTATAATGTAGATTGTTCTCAGTTGATGTTTTGATTTTATCATTATCAACTTTATTGGTCTACCCCAATCATGGAGCATCGTCCAGTGAGAAATCTCCAGTTCGCAAACCAGTTTTGACACGTTTGATCAGTCTTCGCACCTTCTCCATACACTGCACACATCTCTTTTTGAGTTTCCGTTGTGTTTTTACCTTTTTTGAAATAATAAAGCATAATATGCTGAAAATGTTATGTATTTTCTTCCATCTTCTATATTAAAAAAGCTATACAAAAACACACCAATTTTGATTATTTTTTAAATGCATGCTGATATGACAGTTGTCACAATACAATCTAACAAAATTGTTTCAAATGAAGTTAAAGACAACTAAGCGCTAATAGAGCCATCTTACAGAATACACCAAGTGAACTTTTTGGCCAACCCAATACATAGAACTTAAAACATTTCCAAATATATTATATGATTTTGTAAAGTATTTTAAGTAGAAGTTTTAATAAGTACCATGAATTGATACCTAATTTGTGTATTCTGTTTAACTGACTTGTGGTAACCCATTTCAGCCTTTCTTTCCATTCTAGAAAACTTGTGATAGTCTGTAACAGGGGCTCTAACCTTTTGGTGTCTCTGGGCCACACTGGAAGAAGAAAAATTATCTTGAGCCACACATTAAATACACACACACTAACGAGAATTGATGAGCAAAAAAAGGTCTGTGCATAATTTTCGTGATATCTGCCACCACAGATGAGCGAAAAAGTCCTCACATAATAATCCTAATTATGCAGTGGCCCTTTTGATAATCTTTTAAAATCATTGAGCAGGTCTCACGTTTGTGATCACTAATATAGAAAATGTACATATCTAAGTAATAAAACTAGTATAAAACTTAGTAATAAAGCTAATATTTTAAGTAAATATACGGTTTGTGTTGGGCCACATTCATAATCATCCTGGGCTGCGAGTTGGACATCCCTGGTCTGCAGTTTAGAAACAGTTTGAATATCATGCAGTTTAGAATTGTTGACTTATCCATTCTCATTTTTAAGTGTCAACAGATTTATTTCTAACACTAAATTTATTGTCTATTTTATCAATGTGATGAGATTTTTTTCACTGAGGTTTTTGTAAAAAAGGATCTTTTAGGTCAGGGGTGCCACACTGGCCTTGCGGTTGCCTTCAAAGGGCCGACGTTTTAGGACTATATAAATGTAACTACTCCTTAACAGTTAAGCGAGAGCTTGGCCCTGCTGCCAGGTAGAAACAACGTGGAGGGCTGGATTTGGCCCACGGGCCTTGTGTTTGCCACTGGTGATTTAGGTCCTTATAATAAAAATCCACTTGTGACCACATGTGTTTTTGCCTTTGTTTGCCCTAAAACAGTTTCCAAATCTTTTCAGATATAAGGTCTGAAAATTTTCATAACTGTCTCCTGCCCCATGATGTCAGTAGTGTTTTCAATTTTTATTCATTGATTGTACAGTAATCAGATAAACATTAATGATACACATGAATGTACTGAGTCCATGATGTGCAAGCAAAGAGTTAAGGAGGAAGTGGACCAACACTGAGTGCATGTCTGCTATGTTCCAGACCCGCGATCACATTCTTCTGTGTCTCCTAATAGTCTTGTGAAGTTCGCTGTTACTTTTCACTATTTTACATTTAAGAAAACCGAGGATCCAAAAAGTTAATTAACTGTCTCAAGGACGTATAGCTAGTAAGTGGCAGGTCTAGAATATGGAACCAATTTTGACTTCAAAAGTTCTTAACTTTTTAACTGGACCATATTGCTGCTCCATCATTTAGATATCAGAAAGTGATGAACTTCAACTTAAAGAAATGATTTGTAGTCTTTTTGTGGTAATTTTCAGTGTCTTTAGATGCCTCAAGATATGTTTTAAAATTTTTAAACTTCAAAGCAGAGTTCATTTTATTTTACCTTAACTGAAAAAAGAAGGAAAGAATACTGTGTAATGAATTTAAGTTGTAAGCATTATCATTTCAGAAAATTGCTGCCTTAAAGTAAATAAAATAGACTTTCGTAAGAGTATAAAAGTAGCTTTTAGAAAATAGGATGATTTCCCAAGTAAGAAGAATTAGCAAAGCTACAGAGTGTTGCAGGTAAGTGGAGATCAGGTGTAGGCCAAGAGAGTTTAAGGGGTGCCTGTCCAGGGCTTCAGAGTCAGTGTGAGAGAAGTCTGTGGAAGTACCCGATGGGGAGGAGGCTAGCTAGAGACACAGCCAGATCGTTTTTATGGTCCGGTGCAAGGGTAAAAAGGGGGATACCAGAGATTGATACATTTGTTTTTATTGAAGAGTACTAGGAAGACTTTTTACTTATTTTTAATAAAGTTTTGTTGATTGGCTCTAGAGAGAGAGGAAGGGAGGGGAGGAGGGAGGGGGGGAGAGAGAGAGAAACATCCATCTGTTGCTCCACTTGCTTATGCACTCTTTCGTTGTTTCTTGTATGTGCCCTGACTGGGGATTGAACCTGACACCTTGGTGTATCAGGATGATGCTTTAACCAGTTGTTCTACTGGGCTAGGGCAGAATTTGTTTTTAAAGTTTATTTTAAAGTACACAGGTCAGAAGTTTTTCTGACTTAAGAAATTAAAAGTTATTAACTGTTGACCAGGTAGGATCTTCCCAAGATTTTTCTAATAACTTTCATCCTGTTTTTTTCTCCTGTTTTTAAAAGAAACAATTGTAATGATAATAATAATAATAATAATAATAATAATATCATATCCTAATTGTAATAGCTACAATTTATTGAATGTTTACCACATGTAAAATACTATGTGATATGTTTGGATGTCCTAATTTACAAAAATTCATACCAACCTAAGGAAGTAGGTATACTTATTACCCTCATTTTACAGAAAAGGAACCACTAGCCTAGAAGTTAAGTGACTTGGCCAAGGTCATGGAGCTGACAAGTAGGGAGCCAAATTTCAAGCCGTATTTCTTTGATATGTAATACACAGATGTTCTATGATAAAAGGTAGGTACTAAGACTGTGTAATTACTGTTAACATTTTGGTGTATATCACTTTTTTTCTGTATGTGCTGTACATTTTGTTACATAATCTGTTCTTATTCTCTATTTAACATATTGTCTGTAAACATTCCCCAATATGTTATTTAATTGTCTGTGTATATTTCAGTTAAGACCTAGTTTATTTACTTATTTTCCTACTTTTGGGTATTCAGATTGCTTCCAGTTTTTATATTATAAATAATGCAGTGATGATATCCTCATGTATAAGTTTATGCACCTCTCAATATTTTCTCAGGATAATATGTTTAAATTGCAGTTACATCGGTGGGTCACTAAATAAATGCAAAGCCATACTTAAAAGATTATTCTTAAGAAATTATAATGTGTAACAAAGACTTAAGTTTGGAGAACTTTCTGTTAATTATGTTAGAGAGCGGAGAAGTACTCATCTGTCCTAAGCCTAAGAGTTTTGTTTCTTACTGTGTTTGACTTTTGGTTTGATTGGATTTGTCTTTGTTTTACTCTCCTATTTACTCTAGTGTCCCTGCAGAAGTTAGTGCTTGCCTGTGGCTCATAAAATAAATTAAGTGGCTTTGAAGTAGAGCAAATGCAAGTTATTTAGTGATGCCTTTCCTTTTTGCTGAGTTTAAGGTTTTAATAGGAATTGGTGTTTTGAGAAAAGTTCAGGTCTTTGTTTTGGTCAACAGAATCATAATGGCAAGGGCCAGGTAGATTAACATGAATTGGTCCAGTTTAGATACGCATATCTGTGAAATTCATGTCAGCTTGTCTTGGAAATTGTAGAGAAGGATAATTGTAAACATTTTTTTCTAAAGTCATTTTACCATTTCTGACCCTTTTTCTGACACATTTCAGTTCCCCTCCCCTCCTTTTGCTGTCCATGTATAACACCTCTCCCAAATTTTGCTGATTTGCCGGCAGCCTTTCTTGTTTCATTTCTTTTCTCTCTTCCACTTGCTGTTGTTTAAATTCAAAGGCTTTCTTTGTAGAAATTGAACCAAATAATTCCGCAGCATAAAACACTGAGTTCAGCAGAAAGTGATTTGCTTGTGATTAACCCTTGAGAATTGAGTCATTGTCAGATAAAGAATGTTTTTTGAAACAACCTGCTCATTCTTCTTTTTTGCTAGTAGATGAGACCTTTTTTAAAAAAATAATGCTGTGCTTGAGCTTTTATTTATCATCTCATGATAGCACGTTTTTACAAAAAGAAGTCGGAAAGAGGGCTGTGACATCCCTGCTGCCCCCACTCTGCCCTCTTCTAGTCTTTCCTTTCAGCAAAAGGCAGCTCCGTCACGGCAGTAACCTTGGCGCCCTTTTTCTGCCTTGCTGATACGTAATTGACAAACTCTGTGTATTTAAGGTGTGCGATGATTTGATAAACATACACATTGTGAAGTATTTACCACAGTCAAGCTAATTAACAAGTCCATCACTTCACAATTACCGTGTGTGTGTTTGCATGTGGTGAAGTCACTTAAGATCTACTTTCTTAGCAAATTTCAAGTATAAAACTTATTTTCTCATAACAAAAAGTTTGACCAGCATTGTCCCACTTTCCCTACCCGCAGCCCCGGCAACCACCATTCTACTCTCTGCTTCTATGAGTTTTACTGTGTTTTACATTCTCTTTATCCACTCATCTGTTAATGAACACCAGTTTTTCTCTTTCTCTCATACCTCATATCTAGTCTCTCAACAGATCTGGGCTTTATCCTGAATATATCCGGAATCTGATCACTTTTCCCTATCTCCATCACTAATCAATCACTCTGGTCCAATCTGTTGTAACATTATCTTTCTTGGATTATTTTAATAGATTCCTAACTCCCCTCCATGCCTTTGCCTTTGTCATATGTATTCTCAACATGACAACTAGGGGTCATTTTAGAATTCTAAATAAGGACATCTAAAGCCTGTGCTCAAAGCAATAATGTCCCATCTCACTCAGAAAAAAAAACAACCCTGAAATCTCTATATTGATCCCTAAGGCCTAACATGGTCTGCTGCCCATGTTGCCCTTCCGACCTGAGTTCCTGTTCTTTTCACACTCCCTTCTCACATTCTGCTCTGTGCACACTAGCCTCCTGGCTGGGCCCAAGCTCACCGGCCTTCCTTTACTTGCTTAATTTTTTTCCATAGTCCACTCTCTATTGTATATTTTCCTCACTTATATTGTTTGTTTTCTGTCTCATGTTAAAATGTAGCTTCACCAGGATAGGGATTTGGTCTGATATATCCCCAGGACTTAGAATTCTGATTGGCACTCACTGAGTGTTTATTGAGATCAGTCAGCCAATCAGAGATAGGAGGTAGCCTCCAAATGGCTGCTCAATAAATTGCCTAACTCTTTTATTAGAAGTTGCTTTATTTTTCTTTATGTTTCTTTAGCAAATCAACCATTGCTTTATGCTTTTGTACTGTGGATTATCTTTCTTTCATTTTTATAATAAAATTTACCTGGCACAGGGCCCTTAACATCATTTTCTTTGTCTTCCATGAAACTTTTGGGTATATTTACCTGGTCCAGGATATTTTGAGGCATGATTACATGTTAGTCTCTTAATTAAGTTTTACTATAACTGTCCTTTATGTTTTTTCTCTTCAAAACATAATTCTAGTAACTGGCAGACACCAGTGCAGTACACAGAGGCATCTGGATGATAGGGAAGGTTTTTAAGACTATTTTTATTCCACCACACAAACTTTCTGAAAACACACTCTGTGCCAGGTACTTTGCTAGATTTTGGAAATCCAGAGAAATAAACACAGTCCCTATCTCCAGAAGCTCACATTTTAGAATGGATTTGAAATAGGTAAACCATTATTAAATAGTATGCTGTGTATTATAATAGAGAGGTCTTCTAAGTACTGTGGGACAGTGAAAAGCTTTACCTAGGTGAGGAAGTGGGCAGGGAAGACTTTACTGAGAGAGGGTCTTGAAACTGTTTCTTGATGGGTAAGTGAGAATTTTCTAGGAGGACCTAGCAGAGCAAACAGACTTAGTGGTCTTGGAAAAGGATTCTCTGTGGTAACTCCCCCACCATTTTAGAACCCACCGATGGATGATATTGAGAATTTACCCTCTGATGATTGCTATAGTGCTGTTAGGCATATGCCTGGAAATATTTAAATCTGAATTATTCATGCATTGTGTATGGTCAAAGGGAATGCAGTGAAAACC
>VMDR010018519.1:0-19108 GCA_007922815.1 Macrotus californicus
TAAAACAGAGAAAAAGGGGCTTCTGCTTTGAAGATAATAAAAAAAAACATTTTTGTTAGAATTTATCTCAACACAGTAAGGTGAAGACAAAGCAGGGTCTCCAACTTCAATAAAATCAGAGCTACCTGTTACCTCAAACTACAGTATGTAAAGCAAGAAAAGAAGTAGAAGTTGGTTTAGAAACTTCTACAGCAATATGAAATTTCCACACTATACCAGATCCTGATCATTTTCTTGAAATTTACAAAAGTATTGATTCATGATGAGTTGCGGGGCGGAGGGAAACTGATCTCTCTCCAAAGAAAGTTTGAGAAAAACTGCTCTTTGGAGAAGGACCATATTTCCTCCCCCACCCCAACACATCATGAACCACGACTTATGTAAATTTTAAGAAAATGATAAGGATCTGGTGTAGTGTGGCAATTCCATATTCCTATAGAAGTTTCTGGAACTTGCTCTCAATTTCTGTACTTATTTTGTTATGGATAGGAAGCAAACAATCCTCTCACTGGTACCCACATAAATATGTTATTGAAATAAAAAAGTAAATGCCAGGAAACAAACACAGAAGTTGTCTGGGAGCAGGATGAGGAACAGCCAGCAGAGATGAGGCAGGGACCACTGTTTTTGATGTATTACATTTTGCCCAACAAAATATAAACAATGAACATGTATTTTAAATAAATTAAAAAAAAGAGATTGTGAAGTAAAGGGAAATATGCTCGGTTAATGTGAAATAGGTGAAGCTACTTGAATTGTAAGGTATCTTTGGGGAAAAATTGGAGCTAATTGTTGATGGAAGGCACATGAAGTGGGGGATTGTGTTTAACTGGGGGCTGAAAACCCATGGAGAGGAATTCCACTCATTCTCTCAACCAGGATTTATGGGGCGCTTGCTTTGCTATACTAAATATACAACAGAAAAAAGATCCCCTGATGCTGTGCAGTTTGCATTCTAGTGGTGGGGGAGGGACCACTAGAGAGGTAAGTAACCCATGCAATCTACTCAGTAGGTTGAGTGCTGTGGAGACAAAGTAGTGAAGGAGGAGGGGGAGGAGCAGGATGACAATTCTAGTTCACCATGATTCTGCGTGCAAGTGAGTCTGTGCCTTTGAACCCATGGTCAGGGAGTTTTACCTCTGTTTGTATGAAATCTAAGAAGGACAGAGACTTGGGAAGTATAAAGGACAAGTTTTGGGGAATGGGCATGCTTGGTGTGTTTTGACTGAAACTGACATCATGAATTGAAAGCAAAGGAGTCTTAAAAGTTGAGCTTCTTATAATCCAGGATGAGAGTTTTTTCTCTCCACATTCAAAAATATAAATATTTCCAATTTAAAATCCAAGGAGAATATCATTACAGAGGTTAGATGAGAAAGGAACTGAAAATGCCATAAGATGACACATGTGTCCTTGAGTCCAAGGAGGCAGGGTAGACATCAGATATAGAGAAACCCACAGTACTTTGTCCCCTTTTCCCTTCCAGCAGTTTTGGGAAGGAAGAGATGGTGCAGGGGAGGAGTTCACAGAGCCTTTCTGAGCTTCCAATTTTTGCCAGGCACTTTGCATAGATTTTCTCATTTAATTTGGTAGATGTTGAGGTTGTTACTATTTTCTCTAGTTCAGAGGTCAGTAAACTAACACCTAAAATGTTAAGTATAGATGGGGAAAAAATGACAATCCCTGAAAACCAGATATCAGACCAGGCCTATGTCAATGGAGCACAAACAAAGATAAAGTGGCTACATCTCTCAGGCACGGGCTGCCATCTTTGCTCCAGCTGGTGAAAGACTTAGTAACACACCCCCTCTCCCACCCCTCCCACCTGCTCAGGATCATCCCATGGAGGAATTCCTGCAGATCCCTCTTTTCTGCTACCTAGAGACTGTTGGAATGGCCTGGAAGTGAAGAGACAGCCATGTAAACACACACAGAAAGAAGGAAATCCCTTCATACTCTTGTAATAGTTGAGCAAAGAAAATAAAATATTAAAAAAAATACAAGTTTGAGACATTACTTTTATTATCTCAAACTTCTGATACATACAATTTCCTTGTGTTCTCTCTCAACTTAGCTTTATCCAAACTGACTGACACCACAATTCCTTTTCATAATCCCTGCTAGTTGACAACAAAGGCTTTCCACATGGGTTTGATGAGTCTTTTGCTTAGATTCTAATCCCCAGGACCAATTGTTCTGAAATTAGGGTTCTTGATTTTAATGTGAATGAACACCGAGGATGAAGTAGGTTGGTGCTATCCCGTGGAGACCACACGTAATTTATCAGGAGAGAAAATGCAACTAAAAGTACAGAGCCTGGGGGAGCCCCAAAAGCTCAAAAGGAGCAATGACTTAAATTCTTTGGAACAAACACCATTATTTCTATTATTGAAAATGACAATGTTAGATGTTAGAGGAATCTCCAGAAACAACATTCTGGTACAAAGTCCTTGATATGTTGTACATCTCATGTATTATAAATCCTGTGACTTCATCCTGGGAAAGTGCTGGTAAATGCAGCTGAAACAAATTTAGATAAGTGTCTTATGAAAATGATACTAGGCCGATCCTCTCTCTTTGCTTTCCAGATGTCTGTGTGATGGTGGATAACCTATAATTCTTTATTTTTAATGTTTTCCCTCTATTCTGGGCTGAATTGTTTCCACTCAAAATTTATGTGTTGAAGTTCTAATGTGCCGTATCCAGAATGTGGCTGCATTGGAGAAGTAAGAGTTAACTAAGTTAAAATAAGGTCATTAGAGTGCACCTCATGTAATATGACTGGAATAAAAAAAAATTAGGACATAGATGTGCGTTATTAAAAATTAGGGAAAAGAGCATGTCGAAGACACAGGGAGGAGATAGCCATCTGAGAGCCAGAGGGACCTCAGAAGAAATCAGTCCTATGGACAACTCATATTTCCAGCTTCTAGAACTGTGACAAAATAAATTTCTGTTTAAGCCACTCAGCCTGTGGCACTCTGCTGTGGAAGCCCAATACCATTATATAACCTTCCAGAGCTAATGTTATAAGGCCTTGTGGAGGAAAAGATAAGGGCTGGATTCCAATCTCATAGTACCCTTCAGAGTTTCATGGCCTTTCACAATTCAAGACCCTACCCTTCTTTATCTATCTTGTGATGATGGTTTTATTTGTTTTCAGTAGGAGTAAGCAGTAGGAAAAAGGAAGGGCTTGTCCACAAATTTGTTTTTGAGCAGAGAGGTGCCTTGGGAGGTAAAATAATGGACCTGCTGTTCAGAGAAGACACAGCGAGTGCGGTCATTGAAGGCAGCTCTTCCTAAACTGACGCTGAAATGATGAGCAGCATAAATCTCAGTACAGTGAATGACATCACCAGCTCAGCAGTTCTGTCTCCTGAAAATCAGAGGAGTGATTTCATCCTAGTCACCAGTTCACCAGAAATCCTGGCTGCACATCAACAACAATAAACACAGGAAGGCAATGGCACCTGGGTTCAGCTGGACCTCTCTGCCATCTTTTCACAATGATGTTGGCAGTGTTGAGATTGTAAGATGAGTGTGTATGCCTTACGTTTTTCTTTGCATAGGACCCCTTTCACACTCTGTGTGTGTGCACACACATTCATGCACACACTAACTTCACTATGGAGAAGAATGTGGATCCTATTAAGAATCTTATCATCTAATGTAAAAAGCCTCATGACAAAAGCAGTTAAGCTTTAAGGGCTCTGTAGTCCTCAGTGCCTGATCGTTAAATGGGCTTAAGCATTATACTCATGTCACAAAGCACATGTTGATGAGCCCAACAGAGTATTTATCTCCAAGAAATAGTATATTCAGGATAAGATGTCAGAAGCTATACAAATTACTTAGAGTGAAATCCTGTCCTTTTACTGGTATTAAAGAAAAAAAAGAAATTAATAAAATAATTATTACCAAACAGTCTCATCCATTCACTAAAGGGTAAGGAAGGAAAGTTTTTGTTAGTCTTTGCTTTGCCTTGTGAGGCATCCAATTAAGTGATATTTTATGAATATGTTGTATGAAATCTAAACTTGATATTCCAGCACTGCCCTGACCTGCCTTTATACTTCTCTATATGCTCTTCAGCCATTAAAAAACAAACACACAAACAAAAACAAAACCCAAAACAAACAAGCAGCAGCAACAACAACAAACAACCCTGTAACTGGTAGGTTCTCTTTACTTCTGGCCTAAACAGACATTGTCATCCAGGTTCCTTCATGACCAAAGAATTGGAAGAAACTGTACTGGATTATCAGATGAATCTCAAAGAACATAATTTAAATTATCCACAAAAATCATAGTTTTCAATGTTTTTTTTCTTTTTTAAAAGAGTTTTTGACTTATTGCACCATGTCCTTTAGAAATTACCTTGTTCTGGCCAATCTACTGCAATAATAGGAATTACCATAACCTGAGCATTCAGAGCCCTGAGAGCTGTGTTGGAATCGTTCTTCCTAAGAACCCACCCTGATAACTTCAATAAATACCTTCTGCCCTCACTTTCTATTGTGAAAAACGCCAGAACATCATTATAAATAATAAACCATATTTGACATTTGTTTGCTGCTTTATAATTGCATAGTCTCACATATGTGATCTCACTTGATTCTAAAAATGACTTCAGGCATTTTTTAAGAAAAGTGTCAGTCCCCCATTATCTAAGGATGGGCCGTTCAGAGACATCCTTGACCCAAAGTCAATATGCAAGTGATTTATTAAGGAAGTACCTCCAGGAGCAGCTGGTAAGGGAATGGTGAATTAAGATGGGAGAGGGGAAGAAGCTAAGCAAGGATGTGGTGTCAGGCAATGTCCTAGACTCAGCTGGATCCCACAGAGCAACCCTGGCTGTACGTGATGCTGCAAAGTCTGTACCAACTGAGTCAAAGGCTTCTGTGTTCTGGCCCCAGTCAGGTGTCAGCTAAGGCTGCCCAGGGTATGTAAACTCTCAGGAACTTCCCTCCCTCCTTCCCACGTCCTGGAAAGGGTTGTGGGTGTTGCATTGGCAGGAAAACCACTCAGAGGTCAGCAGTAGTCAGGAATAGTCAAAGAGGCCCAAGGAATCTGAGTGAAGCACCAACAGAATCTCCTCTCCCCATTTGACAATAGAGGGACTTAAAATTCTCCAGGTGCCCCGTTTGCTCAAAAATCCACGCTGCTGCGCCAACAAAATGCTTCGTCTCACTACGCCCTGTTGTCAGCTTGCCCAGCTCCTGTTCACGCACATTCAGCACAAACTTACCTTTTCTTCAAAGCATTATCCAGCACCGTCCCACGCAGAAGTTCTTTTTATCTTTTTTCCTCTTCTATGTACATCGATATGGTCCTTATTACACACTATCTTAAATATGTGCAATCTTTGTTGGTTGGTGCTGTTTATTAAACTCTGAGTTCATGAAAGGCAAGGTGGGTAACTTATTCACTTGTGAAGCTCAATACCATGCAGAGTCTGACTGATGCTCAACACACAGCTAATAAGTCGACTGGGTAAATGGACTTAAATTGACCACTGTGAAATCCAGTGCTTTCTCCATTGTAAGCAAGTGGAAAAACTTTATGCCACTTTTTTAAAAAGTATACGTCAACTCTCCCTTTTTCATTATTTCCCCATAACGCTTTTTTTTATTGTAATAAGATCACTTACCGTGAGATCTACCCTCTTAAAGAATTTTAACTCTACAATCCAGTAGTCTTAATTATAAACTCAGTATTGTATATCAGATCACCGTAACTCAATCATCATGCATACCTGAAACGTGACGCCTGCTGAAAAGCAAGTCCTCATCCCCCACCCCCCACACAGCCTTAGCAACCACTGTTTTACTCTCTACTTCTGTGAACTGAGTATTTTATTTACCTCATGTAAATGGAATCATGCCCTCCTTGCTCTGTGACTGGCTTACCTCACTTAGCGTAATGTCCTTGAGATTCATCCTTGTTGTTTCATATGGCAAAATTTCACTATTTTTTAAGGCTGAATGATATTCCACTGCATATGCATACTTCATTTTCTTTATCCTGATCACCAGAGAATGTTATTGGCATTTAGTGGGTGGGGGCCATGTATGACAAATGAAGAAATGTTCCTTATCATCAACATGCTCCTTGAGACTTACATGTCATAATCTCTTACAACAGAGATCTCCAAGGCTGAAAACCAATCAGCATGTGTAAGAGTAATGAGTACAGATGAGATACAACATGAAGAGCAGCAGCATTAATGTCGGGAACCTGAATAGAGTTCTGGTTTCCCACTGACTACAGTGTGTGACTTGGGCAGAGTCTCTTATCTTCCCTAAATTCATCAAGTGTAATGGGAATGGCAACGCATAGTTAGCAGAACACAGCTGAAAAATAAATGATATGTTGTTCATAAAAAACATATGGTAGGCATTTGAAAAGGTGCACGCTTTTATCCCCACCCCAGCCCCTTTTCTTTTTTTGGCAGGTCAGCCTTGAGTCATTTTTCCATAAGCCTGGGATCTTGTCCGCTTTTCTCAGAACAGGAGAACAGCCCTGGTACTTAGGTACTTAGTATCTGCTGAACACAAGATGTACTTAGTCTACTTATTTCTCTTTTTTCTGTGAGAAAATTCTTATTAGTAATTTATTATTGAGAAAAGCAGAAAGCTTTTAGGTCAAATAAATAAACAAACAGTATAGTAAAAAAAGTCATAGCTATAATTTGGGGAGAAAAAGAAGAGCTCCAGGGGAAGCAGCTGCAGGGGAAAAAGTTGAATAGTTAAGTGTCTATGTTACCAAACTGAACTTGAGTTTGCTCCTTCATGAGCAAGGAACCAGGCATTATCCCAGCAGCGGTTGCCAAGCAAAGTCACACTTGTTTGCAGTTAATAAAGAGCCCATGGGAAATAATTTCTGAAGCGGTTGCTCCCTGAACTGGGGAGCTTCTCTGTTTTTATTCTAGTAACCTAACACATATTTATGATACAAATGTCATAGCATGTAGGGGTGATGTCATGCTGGTACATGCGCAGGAGCAGGTTATGCCTCTTCATGCTTCCCACGTTCGGCAAACAGCAGCCAAACTCCCCCCGGAGGTGCAGATCTCACTACTCCGACGGCCTCCTGGTCGTTTAGCTTTCTTCGGGGATTTCTGAAGGTGGCTGGCTATCTGAAGACCCAGTCATTTTCTGGAAAACACACTAGCAGCACAGTCAGTGGAAATTTTAGTAACTTCTCCATTTAGCTCAGGGTGACCTACTTAGCTTAGGGTGACACCAAGAGTGTAGCACTGACAATAGATGAGGCTCGTAATGGTGCTCCTGAGTCTTCGGGAGGAATGTCAAGTCATAACCTGTATGTGATGTTTAACAAAAGCAGAGAACTGTGCAGAAAAGTGTTCAAAGCATCAATATGTTTTAATGAATGTTTATTATTTAAAGTGCTAACCATCAATAATCTGGAGATTCACCTATGTGAATGAATGTTTCTCTCAATAGGAATAAATCAAATCAAAGCCAGTGTTTGACATACCATTCAGTTATGATCATTAAAACAGAAGAAAAGCCAGTAATATTGGGGGACTTGAGGACTGTTTTTATTGTCAATAGTTCCAGACCACGAAGTATCTACATTGGTGAAGCCTAGTAACATTGAATAACAAAAGTCCGAAGCATTATAGTTTTAAATCCAATTAAACCCAATACAAAGATAAAAGAGATGACTGCTAATCCTGAGGATAAAGATTTACAAATGTAAATAAAAGAATTTGAACCATGACCCCCTCTTTCTCACAAAAAGCAAAGATAAAATGCAAAGAAAAACTCACATGATTTGAGTTGGTAGTTCAAAAGAGCTGGCTAACTATCGAATTTAGCTAGAAAAATACAGAGTAAGGAAATACAGTAAGAAAGTTTCCCTAAATTCAGTAGGTTTGAGTCCAGAATTGCAGACCTAAAATCTCAGTTCTGGCTAGAACTTCAGTTAAGTGGGCACCCGCCCACCCACCTGGCCCTCTGATCCCTGCAGCTGCAGCCTTCCACTTGGGCCACTCAGCCTTGCTCTTAGACCCCAGCAGAGACTTGTCCCCGGAGGCAGGCCATTCTGTTTTGAATAGTTCTATTAGAAAGTTCCTTCATGAAATCAGCTGAAATAAGCCCCCTCATGTGACAAATATACAACAGAAAATAATGAACTTCATCTCATGATAGATGTAAGGTCAGCCTTGCAACCTTGAATGGAATCAGTGATGCATTTTTCATGTATTTTATCTGTGTCTGTTATTCAAAACAAGTTCACATTAAAAAATAATCGCTCTGATTTCCCTTTGTTTTTCAGAGTTTAAACAAATTGCAAACATTCACATCAACCCACCCAGTGTCGCCTTATTTGATATTGAACTTCTTTTTAAGTTCAAATTCTAAATAGTTGCTCTGAAGATTCTGACTTGGAAACCTACTCCAGACATCACCTCTGATCATAGATGAGACTGAAAAAATAAAGAAATGAACCTCAGAATTAAATTGTAATGTGAACTAGGAAGCTAAGCGAGCCTCTACATCAGATAAATGAGTAACGGTTAAATTAACCAGGAAACCTACATGAACGCCTACATTTCCACTCATGCAAACATAGCACAAATAAATGCACTCTGGTAGGTGCCTCACATATGCTCTTTTGTTTAATCCTCTCAACCCCCTCATGAAGTAGGTACCAGAGTACTCCCATTTTACAGATGGGGTAACTGAGGTGAAGATAGGTTTAAAAATTTACCCAAGGTCGCTCACCTCATAAATAGTGATCTGTGACGCAACCTTAGAATGCAGGATCTTTACGACTGTGGTATTCTGCTTGGCAGTGAAAAAGGCATCCATGAGGAGTCGGGCCTGACCCTCAATTCTAGTGCAGGCACTGCCATTCACTCTTGTCTGCTTCGGGCAAAATCACTTGGATTGTCTCTTTGTGCTTCTCTCACCTCCCCTTCCCTTCTCACCCTCTTCCCACTGTCCCTCCTCTTCATTTTCTGCTTCATCCTCCTTCCCCTCTTCCTTCTCTCTCTTTTTGTCTAGAACAATAGAATGTCAGTAAATTATGTATTTGGTACAGTTTTAGCTTACATGTTCTGTGAGTCTATGCCATGAATAGTTAACTATGACAAGCCATGGGTATGGGGCAAGCGGTCCTGAGAATATTCTTGGAAATTTTTTTTTCTCAGGATGAAAATCATTTATTTATGCTGAACACAAAATGATTTACTGTTCGCATGGAAAGAGAAATGTAAAACTGCAAGAATGGTGTCATCTTTGACTTTCACTGAAATGTGATTCAATTACTTTCCAATATGAGGGTAAAACAAGTAGGTAAATTGACTGGAAACACTATGCCTATGTTATTTTGGAAAGTATGCGCTTCAAATTAATCTTCAATAAGTTCTGCTATTGACAGTGCTGCTTTTCGGTCCCCACTGCAGAGGCCCTTCTTCTCAGTGGCTGTGATTGAATATCTTTGCCTCTTTTGCACAAGAAACAATTGTCCATCGTGCAAAATGAGCACCGCCTGATTTGAGCTATCAAGGAAGGGTTCAGTTTTCCATTTTTCTTTCATATCTAATAACCACCATTATCATTTAATACCTATAGAGATGAGCCTGAAAATAAGCCTTCTCCCAGATTTCTCCATGAACTGTAATTATATTTCAAAGTGGAAAATGTGATTTTCCATTTTGAAATATAATTGCCTTTGCGAAGATGTGAATAAATTATCAAAATACAGCTGTTTCTAAAAGCTGTAAATGTCTGTTCATACTTCTCATAGCTGCATTTTTCCCATCTAACTCATTTTCAGTTACACATCTGCAGCATCCACAATCACCTCTCGTTGACACGGACAGAAATCCGTTTGATTTACCTGCAAGTAAACAAAGACAAACCTTTTTCGTAAAGTTTGTTTGCCGTAAATACTGCTGCTAGCCAGGCATCAAGAAAACTGGCACAATTAAAGATATAAAAATCAATTCCTAATCATAATTGAAAGCAAAAGCACTGAAAGAATTGCCTGTAAGTGTGGAGTGGGGGTGTTTCTGAGGGAGGAATCGTGAGTATCTAGCACATACAGAGGACCAAAAAAAGTAAATCCAGATTTTTGAAAGACCACCTTTAAATTGTTATTGAAGTGTTCTCAAAGCACTTAATTTTGTGCATTGCTGTAGAAAGAATCAATCCAAAGTATGTACAGCTGCCAGAACGTGGTAGGTGTGGGCAGCTAAGTGAAGGTCGGATCACAGAAGCACTAAGAAGATATTTTTGCCTCTTCAAAGTAGCACTCTCGTAAAAACACCGATGGAACTATTGCTTTTGCCGTGCAATAAAAAAGGGGTAATTGGCAAAATGTCAAAAAATCAGTTTCCTCATTATCGAATGGGGTAAAAATTCAAACCTTATGAGTGTTTTGAAATTCAAGTGAAATAATAGATGCCTTTAAAATATTTTGTAAATTATAGCATGCCACAAGTATAGAGATATTAGATTACACAAAACTTCTAATTCTTGTTACGTTAGGTTTGAAGTGATTGATCAAAATTTCAAGGTAATTTTAGTAATACCTACATTCAAAGCCAAGCTGATGAACAAACCGAAGACCCATTTCCAGCTCCTACCCCAAGCAGAAAGTGATTATTCCTTGGCAAACGGGCTTTTCGCTCCCTTCCTTCTCGCCGTCTTCTGTTCAGTCATGATACTGATGCTGAGAGTTGGCAAAGACAGGTATGGATTCCTGTTAGAACATTCAGACTAAAATTCTACTTCTTATACTTACACACTCATCAGCCATACTTGCTCTTATGGCAGCCTGTGAGAGATGGAAGCGCGGTTATTATCCACTATATACTCAGGAGTAAACTGACCCTGAGAATATTTGGGAAACATGCCCAGGACCACAGCAGTCAGTGTGAAGTTGTAAGAATCCAGGAACCTCTATGAATCTTTACTCATTCAGACACCTTCCAATATTCCTGGTCCTCCAGCACCTCGAAGCCCTGCCTTACAACTTTATTTTCTTGATATGAAGCTTTGGATGTCATCCAATCAGATTGGAAGGGGTATTGCTAATGGATATCAGTAGTTTCACCTTCATCTAAATGAATTTTAATTATTTTCTTGTGGTCATTTTGAGAGAAAATAAAAATAATCAGAGATGTGGGTTGGAGAAGAAATTTAGTTTACCCAGGCTCTAAATAGAGATATGGTGAAGTAGATACAAAGAGAATACAAATTCAAACCAAGATACAATTAATAGTGTGAATCACACATCAGATATGTGTTACTATAAATGGAGCAGGGGGTGAAATTTATACATAATACCACTGTATGGGGTGTAAGAAAGTCATGTCCTTAGTAAGCAGAGTGAATGGAAGTGATAGATCTATTGTTTGGGACAATCCTGGATAGTTCCATGAAATTGTAAAAGATGTTTTATGTTCAGAAATGGATCACTGTTGTTTTGCAATTATTCAGGGAAATTAATGATTCAGGTGGCCAAATAAAATATTTCAGATAAAAAATATGTACCAGTGAGAATAGAAACATAACAGGTTAGAAAACTGAGATTGGAAAAATCTGAGACATCACTAATAATGTTCATATCAATATTTATCAAGGGCAAGAGAAAGAAATGAAAAAGAATGTTAAATGTATCAACACAAGTCAGTAGAATTCATAAACTATGCTACATAAATGGACAAGTGATGTCCAATGTATTATAGATTTTAGAATTTATTGGTAGAGCAAAGAGCCTACACAAATTAACGCACATGGCATCTAAAAGTCCCCAAATACATTTATATTAGTTTGTTTAGATTATAGTAAATATTAACATGCCAAGTTATAGAAAATTTCAATGACAACTCAAAGAGCTAGGTATAAGAACTGTTGTTTTAGTGTGCGTGCAAAACCCGCAATGATCTGGCTCAAGCCACACTCATTTGTCCACATTTCCCCTCCTCATACACTCCACGCCCCTACAAACACCAGATTCTGTTTTCGTGGACACCCTGACCCCTTGTCTACAATGTCCTTTCCCGCCTCCACTGAATGTCTAGCAAGCTGATACTTATCCTTTCAGCTTCACTGTTCTTCTGTCAAAGAAGATTTAGGTGGTATTGCTTCTGCAGAATGATTTCTGTTGGCCAGCAACAGTGATTCATAGCCCTTTCCATCTTGTTCTTAACACATATGCCTATTTTAATGGAAAATAATGCCTTTTTAATATTAGGTAGTTAAAAAACATCTCATGTATTTGAGGTAGAGTCAAAAATAAAGATTTAATTGGTGATCACCCCACATAATGTCTTAGGAGAAAGACTTCTTCATACAGACCCATGACTCTTAAAGCTAAATTGGATCACTATACTGAAGTAGTGACCACCAGAGAGATTCGCTGGAAAGGTAACTTAAAATTCCTGCATTTATTAGCTCACATTCTTGCATTAAGAAGAGCTTTCCTTCATTACCTAGGGATGAACTATTTCTTATGCATCCTAGAATCAATTGCATGGTTGCTACCAGCTAAGCAGCTATGGTAATGCACTTCTATGAAAAGTTTCTGTTGACCATTTCTAGTAATAAAGAAAATCTCAGCATCAAAACATTTCAAATTCTAAGAGATACAGCTATTGGGTTAAGATGGGCAAACCCCGACCAACTGTAGAAGAGTATTATAGTTTATTTTTTCAAAGTAACAGAAACAGCAGAGTACTTAGAAAAAGTATTATGTATGTTAGTTTTAGTGACACTAATGAGAGGCCCATAAGATCTTAATAAGTGCAATAAATATAACAGTGAAATCTAATCTCATACCTGTTATAATGGCTATATCAAAAGGACAAGACATAACAAAAGCTGGTGAAGACAGGGAGTAAAGGGGACCCTCGTGCACAGCTGATGAGAATGTAAATTGGTGCAGCCACTGTGGAAAGCAGTATGGAGATTTCTAAAATATAAAAATAAAAATAGCACTACCATATTTTTCAGCAATTCTACTCTGAGATCTACCCAAAGGAAATGAAATCATTATCTTGGAGAGAAAAATGCTCCCTGTGTTCCCTGCAGCATTACTTACAATAGCCAAGACATGGAAACAACACAAGTGTTCAATGATGGGTGAATGAATGGATAAAGAAGGTGATACATTACAATGGAATATTATTCAGCCATTAGAACAAAGGAAATCCTGCCATTTGCAACAAGACGGATGGAGCTTGATGGCATTATGTTAAGTCAGATAAAGATAAGTACCGTAAAAGCTCATAAGTGGGATTTTAAAAAACTTATAGATACAGTAAGTAGATTGACAGTTGCCAGAGGTAGGGGTGGGTGTTGGGGAGAATGGGTGAAGGAGGCCCAAACTAAGAACTTGTAGCTATAAGATAACTGCATTCTCAGGATGTGATGTGGGGCATGGTGGCTACCCTTAATGATACTGTATTGTATATTTAAAAGTTACAAAGAGTAGATCTTAAAAGTTCTCATCACAAGAAAAAATCTTTGAAGCTATGTGAGGTGATGGGTGTAACTAACTTATTGAGCTGATCATTTCATAATATATACAAATATACACATGTATCAAATCATCATGTTGTACACCTTGGACTAACCCAATGTGATCTGTCAGTTATATCCTAATAAAACTGGGAGAAAAGGAAAAATATTCATTAGAAAATATGAAACATCAGGTTTTGAGAACTTTAACTCAACTAAAATAGTCTGTTGAGAAAGAGTTTACTCCATTTCTACTTCAGCAAAGCTTATTTGTCTTGCTTGAATAAATGAGCCTAAAGGCAAAATCTATCCACACATGTTCACCTATTCTCCTACTCTCCCCTGACCAACATTTTCACATATAAATATGCCTATGTCAAAAGTTTCTCTATAAAAAGTGATATTGGCTGGGGTGGGGGGAGAGTGGTGGGGGGAAAATTCCAACTGTAAGTGAACAACAATAAAGTAATTAAAATATATATATAAGACTCTTAAAAAAAAGTGATATAACCTGATATATTATCTTCAGGGGTTTCCTTTCAGTAAGCTACTTTGTCATGCTCTTCTTCTGTTCCTTTTTGGTAGGAATCCAGAAGTATTAGATTGAGTGGAAAAGCATTTGACATTTCTGGGCTGGAAATCACAAATTGAAATGCCTCTCATATCACATATGATGGAGGTCTTGTGTATCAGTGGTAACAGGGAGTTTCCATCTTCACTCTTCATTTGCTGCCGTTTCCCTTGGCAACTCTACCTTCCCAATAAAAATTCACTTACACTACCAGAAAAAAATATGTATATATAACCTAAATATGTGGTCAATCTTATTAAGCCCAAAGAGTAAAGCTCTTAATAATTTGTATGAAGATGTTAATGAAATTTACAAGCATGCACTTGGCAGCACCAATTTGTCTGTGAATTGTGTGCGGTTCTTGCCCAACCATCCCTGTGACGGGCAGAACTGGGGGCGCAGGAGCAGTGGTGATGGATGCTCAAACACAGCCTCACTGGGAAGAAACTCTCATCCTCATGGGCTGGCATTCTGCCTCTGCCTGAACTCCAGGGACTGGATGCTCCCTGATTCACCAGCCAGCCCACTTGGTTTGGGAAATGATCCACATATCAGGACACCGCTTTTATACTGAGTAAAAATTTATCTTTTGGTAGTTTTTGCTGACTTATTCAAGTTTACTCTGGAGCAATACAAGTCTAATATTTTTTTCTGCAAGGCAGAGATTCCTTTATTTTAAAAAGAACTCAGGCCCTGGCATAGCCCCATGTCCTCAGTTTTAAGCTGTGCATCTAAATAAACTTCCTCCCACCATTCAAGACAGAGCATCATTTCCAGATCCGTCTGTGGCCCTGGTGGTCTCCTCAGGCTGCACTCCAGTTGGCCATGGTCCTACCAGCAAAGTAATACCAGAACTGTCCCCACGTGACAGGGTACCAGTTGTACACAGATAGTCATCACTCCTGTGCACTGGGTGAGGTTTCTCTAGGATGCGTTGGGCAGTGTTGTGTTTTGTCAATTATGATAATGAAATGGCTGAGCACTTACTGTGACCAAACTCTGAGTTTTGCTAACATTGCCTCATTTAACTCCTGAAACAACAGTAGGAAGCAGTGTGTTGGTTTTTCACTGCTGCTGTTATAAAGTACCACAATTTTATCCTCTTAAAACACCCTATCACTATCTTGCAGATCAGAAGTCCTGGGTGGCTCTTACCAGGCTAAAATCAAAGGATCTGCAGGGTTGTAATTCTTTCTGGAAGCTCTCAGGGAGAATTTGTTTCCTTGCTCATTCAGGTTTTTGGCAAAATTCAGTTCCTTGCTGTGATAAGACCAAGGTCCCATATCCCACCTTTTCTCTGTAGCCTGCAGTCCCCGGCCAGTGACTTTATTCCTCCATCTGCCAAGCCAGCTGTAGTGGGCCCTGTTCCTCTCATAATTCAAATCTCTTACCTACTTTTCCATCCTTACATCTCTCTTGTGCCTTCTTCTTCCAATTATAAAGATCCATGTGATTACATTGGAAGCATCAAGAAAATCCAGCATAATTTTCCTATTTTGCAATCAGCTGACCAGCAAACCTAATCCCATCTGCAACCTTAATTCTTGTGGAACTGACGCCAAAGAGTGAAGAACATAGAAGACAAAATTCTGCCTATGACAAGTAGTAATTTCATTTTTTAAAAATCCTCAGCCAAGGATAGGTTTGTTGAGTTTTTAGAGAAAGAGGAGAAGGGGAAACAGAGAGAGAGAGAGGGATCTATTGACTCCTATATGCACCCCCACCAAGGATCCACCCCGAAACCTAGGTATGTGCCCTGACCGGGGATCGAATCCACAACCTTTTGGTGTTTGGGGTGATGCTCTAATCAACTGAGCCACCCGACCAGGGTACCAAGCAGTTATTAGTGTTTCCAAGCCACAATAGGGGGAATTGAGGCAGTAAGAGTAGTAGCTAGAAGAAATTATGAATATCCTTCTCGGACTTGAATTTTTCTAGATCAGTTGCATCATATAATGAAATTCTACTTAGAGGACAAAATTAATGAAATTTTATAGAACCAAAATTGTAAATAATCTTATTTTAACAATGTAAGCCTTGGTTTTACTTTATTAGTACATTTGTCTGATTATGGCAGAGTGGAGGGTGACTCAGCTGGGCACATCAGGAGGCACCTCATAATACTATATTAGCCACAGAATATGTGATTCCTGTGTAAACCCTCTGGGACAGAACATATACCAGAGTCCTCTTTCATTGTCTGAGCTGACATTTCTGTATCTATCAGGACCTGCAAATGAGAAAAAGGCTCTTTCCTGACCAGAAAAAGCATAACTCAGTTACAAGGGGACTTACTTGTCGTGGTCCTGTCCGGCAGGATCGAGTGTTGTTGTGGAATGCTTGTCCTATATCCCCGGACAAGTGACAAACAAATTCACACGGACTAAAGAAATCTGGTGGAGAAAAGGGATGGGTGGTCGATCTTTCCATGATCAAGAGAGAGGGGCCCTGCCCTTCGCCTGGACAGGCTTTTATTGACACTCCAGGATGGCTCTCATTAACTATACACAGGTTTGCTTTGGGTGGATACCTTTTACAGATAACAAAGGAAAGAATGTGGCCAGTTGCAAGGAGAAAGATCATTTACAAATGTAAAGGAGAGAAGGCTGGGCTGTTTACATTCGTGCTTGGAAAGTCCAGCACAAGTCACAGTAAACTGCAGTTTCCATCCCAGGTGAGGGAGTTTTTGCAAGAGCAAGTTTCAAAGCAGCCTAGGTACAATGCAGGTCTGATTCCCCATGGGAGACCTATCCACGGATGTGATCTGCACACCACATGCGATCTGGACTGAGTTCAGATCCAGAGCTGAGTCATAGGCCACATCACACACGAAAAGGTTCCCCACACTTACTAGATACCATTATAATCCCATTGCTCTTCTCCTCAAGACCATGCTCCAATGCCTGCCATGCTGGTGGAATAGCAGGTGCACTCCAGTGTGCTGGAGGCAGTGACAAAGGCAAGCTTGGGAGTCAACCTGGAAGTAGTCATGTGTGTGTTGTTAGTCATGGGGCTCAAGTCACAGGTCTTAAGAAATGCATTAGCTCTTGTAAATAAATGTATCCTTGTACACTGCTGATGGGAATGTAAGATGGTGTATCTGCTATGAATAATAGCATGGAGGTTCCTCAAAAACTTAAAAATAGAATTTCCATATGACCCAGAAATACCACTTCTGGTTATTTATCTAAGGGAAGTAAAAGAATAATCTCAAAGAGATATTTGCACACCAATGTTCACTCAAGCACTATTCACAATAACCAAGAAGTAGAAGCAACCCATTGTTCATCAATGTCAAAAGTAGTTTTACAGTTGTTCGTATAGAAAATAATACAATAATTAATAAATAATACAAGAATAACTGTTTCATGTACTCACAACTGTAAACCTAATTTCACCCCTGTGTGTGTGTGTGTGTGTGTGTATATATACACATATATATAACACACATCTATGTATGAACAGTGGAATATGATTTAGTCTTTTAAATGGGGGAAAATTTAGATACTTCCAACAATGAACTTTGAGGACATTATACTTAACCCAGTCACAAAAAGATAAACACGATATTATTCCATTTGTATGAGGTGTTTAAGGTAGTCAAAACTTGTAAAAATGGAAAGTAGAATGGTGGTCTCCAGAGACTAGAGGGTGACGAAAATGGGGATTTGTTGTCCAATTAAACAACAATTGAATGGTCTTAGCACATGTGTGAAAAACTCTTTCCCTCCAACACTGCCAAATAAAATAAATTTCCTGGGAAATGAATGAGCCATTAACCAGGCTAAAGGAAATTCAGGAAAGGAGAGTCTTTAAATGAAAGAAAGAAAGAGAGGGGAGGCAGAAAATGAGAGGGCGGGAGTGAGAGTGAGAGAAACGGAGTTTGTATGAGTTATATGCACACTATACACACAGTTATGTATTCTCTATGTACTATATTATAGTAGACCAGGATTTTTTCCAGTGGTGGAGCAGATATGTGTCCAGAATCATCACAGATCTAAGCAAGCACAAGGATACTTGCCCACTTTTAGGTTAGGTAAACATACCAAAGGGGGCAATGCCTTGAACACCTAGTGGTTGAAATTGTTTATTCACGTGTTTGTGTGCTGTCTGAGTCCCCGCCAGAGAGTGAACACTGTGTGAGTGCAAGAACTCCATGTTGCTCACCAGTGCATTCCCAGTTCCTAGAACAGTGTCTGCTGGGTTGCAGGTGCTTGGCAATATTTATTGAATCAACAAATAGTAAGGCAATAGCAACACATCAGGGCAGCTCCTAATTTAAACAAAAAAAAACCTTCATCCTACTCATCAATAAATCTTTGAAGCAAAAATGCTTATTTCTATCAATCATTTAGTCAATTTGTTTTACTAGTCAAAATTCACTGGTACCACTCTTGAATTTTGATGCTACCTGGTGTCTGGAAAATACAAAACACAGACTTTTATTTCTTCCTTATTTTCTAACATTTCATGGTGGGGCATGGGTTGGGAGAAACAAGGCCCGTGAGTCTTCACTCTGTAGTGTACTATTCTCTGTAAGTCTACATGAGGGTCATACTCTCCTTCCTGAAACATTAGCCAACCTGCCCTTTGAATCAGAACCCCAACTACTGAGTCACAGTCAGTTCCCAATGCAGTAGACGTTCATTTTATTCCGTGCTAATAATGGAGACATTCAACACAGTTCTCAATTCACAATATTTAAATTAATGTTAGGTCACCTTTAGAACTAAATATTTCTAATATATTTTCTTATACTTCTTCCCCTAATAAAATGTGGAAAAACAAAGATAGAATGTAAAAAAGCAACAAAAATTGCAAAAGCAAAAAGAAGAGTCAGTATTTTCTAAAACACTGCAATGTCAAATAATTTATTATAAAGCAATGCTGATATTTAAAAATAGGTAAAATTCAGTAATTTAGTTTGCTGTATTGTATCTCTTGAGTTATATAAATTTCAAATATCAGACACATTAGACAGATTCCCCCAAAGCAGGAGCAAAACATTCATTTAACCTAGTGAGCACCATGATTA
>VMDR010018520.1:0-19110 GCA_007922815.1 Macrotus californicus
GAAATTAAGATATTTTTATTTTCTCAGGTTGGGATTGCAAGCCTGTGATGTGATCATTCCATTAGAATATTAGTTATTTGTGGTATTAGTCTTTTTATTTTGATTTTTGAACATTGTATTCTCATCCCGATTTCCTCTCCTGGCTGACTATCTTATAAATGTGACCACAAGGGAGATATGATGGCCAATAATTGCAAACAAAAATAATTGCAAAGAAGTTTGTGGTGGGTCAATCGGCTCTTTGTCTTATTTACAGAATATGTTACAACAATGCATCTTAGTCTCGGAATCAGGAAACTTGTTTGTATTCTGTCTCTGCCATGCTTTGTCGCTGAATGAAACTCAGCACAGCATTCTCTTTGGAATGAAAACTCCCAGCTGTTCTGTGCGGATTGTTCGATAACTATTTGGAAATGATATGGACATCTAGGGATAAAAATTTCTGTCCGATTATGAACTGCTATATTGATTGCCTTTCTTTATAAAAACTTATTCAGCAGATTGTTTCTTCCTGACATTAAAAGAATAAAGCTGGCGCCCACATTCTCCACTGGAAACTGACTTTAAGATAACAAAGAAACACATATTTTATGGTTACATTTGTATGAAATGTCCAGATAGAGTAAGTCCATAGGGACAGAAAGCAGACTGGTGGTTGTGGGAGCAGAGGGAGGGCAAATGGGAAATAATTGCTAATGGATATGGGGGTTTCTTCTTGAGGTGATGAAAATGTGCCAAAATTAGTGGTGATGGTTATACAAACCTGTGAAAATACTAAAAACTACTGCATTTTATACTTATAGAGGATTTCTTGGTGTATGAATTATACCTCAATAAAAATGTATTTTTAAAAAGACACACGCCCAAATAAGCATGTTGAAGATCTCAAGAAAGTAGGCATATGTATGCATACAGTTTTCTGCAACTGAGGTTGAGTGAGCTCACCCAAGAAGAGAAGGAGGTGACTTGGTGCCATTGACACTGTAGTCCTAGGTCCTGCCCTCAGGGCTTCCACAGACTTCAAGGCACCCATGGCATCTGAGGGTTGTTTGTGCCTCCGTAGGTCAGCAGTCTCCTCTCATAGACAGAGTAATGGACAGAGTGCCCATTTCCTTGCCTGCCCCCTAACAACATCACTTGCCCTGTGAGAAAGCATATGTGGCTACCTCATAGCCTATAGGCCTAAAGCACTGTAGCAGCTGTATCTCTTTATGTAACCTTAATGAAGCCATTGCATGTGGTCCAGTCTCAGGAGGCCAGTTCTCACCCAAACATGTTTGAAAAGGTATTCAATTAATACGTTGAAAAGTACTGAAGTGCATCCAATCTACCTCCTTTGGGGAATACTTCTTGGATCCCCATTCTTTCACATCTCACATCTTTGACACTCATTTGCCAACCCCACTTTCCCCTTTCTTGCTAGATCTTTCCCTTCCTCTTGACTCTGGGTTTCTATAGTCTTCTGTCAATACTGGCGGTGCTCTCCAATTTTGTATTCCGAAAGACTAGAGAAGAGTTTGGCAGAGATAGACCACCTTCAGAGGAAACGGATAGAAACTGGCCTAATAAACTAGGATTCAATTGACATTGGGAGGTGGCAGGAGAATCTGAATACACCTTATCAGTGCTTTTCATAGTATCTAGTTTATAACTTTAATATCTGCCCCCACAGGTTCTAGTGTTTGTGCTGCCTTTCCTATGCCGTTTGAGGTGTCCTATCCATTTTCCACAGTACCCTAGCTGCCTGTCCAAAGCAAAAGTATTGTTTGGTTGTGGTTGCTGGTTAGATTGAGCCTTTTTAGTTCTCCCAATTCTCTGATCTCTATTTTACTGCGTTGTCTACTTCTTGCATCCCAATTTATTGTGTCTCTGCAGACTCACACTGTGTATTATCTGCCCCTATTCTGCATTTCCTGAATGCTGGGGCAGGGATGGGATTAATAGACAAGACAGGGGTAGAGCAGGGACAGTGACAAAATAAGGGAAGATGCACCAGTTTAGGCAGGGAAGGGTCAGCGTGCAAACTGGGCAGATACAGGTGCAGAGAGAAGAAGGCAGGGATGGAAGATTTGCTGCCGAGGAAGATCATCTAGACTGTGCCATAGGCTCCTGGAACAATTGAAAGAAGGGCTCTAAAAATGAATAGAAGAATGGAAGCATCATTGGAATAGTCACAAAGCCTTTCAAAGGGACTGGTTTAGAAGATGGCAAAATCATTTGAGATTTTATATTACGTCGTGTTCAAGAAAGAGTCACTTCTATGACCTTATATCCGTGTCTCTTTCAGTCTGTCCAACTGACCTTTATATCTGAATTAAAGGTTGACAGTCATCACTAATTATGCAGATTTGCCATCTTTTTTTTTTTTCAACACAGTACACTGAAAGGCTAGACAAAGAGCTAAGGCACCACAACATTTCCAAAACATGCATTGCTTAAAAACTGTCTAAGAAACCTAAATGTTCTGCCATTTTATCTTCTCATGCCAGCCATTCAGAGCTGTGTCTTGCTCTAATGGAAAAAAATATGTCAAGAGCTTCAAGTGGACGGCAAAAGAGCCTTCAGAGATAAGCTTGTCAAGAACCTGGACAAGCAAGCCCTCATCTCTTCAGCCCTGTTGAAGGGCTAGTTCTCTGATACCACAAGCCCATTTTCTTATCCTTTGCTTTCACATCTGAAACTAATGTCTTTTCACCTTTTTTTTCACTTACCCAAATCTCTCTATTCTTTAAGGTTGATTAAGCCCAAACTCTCCCAAGATCCTATTTGCCCCACTTCACATTCATATTTATGTTCTCTGAACTCCTATTGAATGTTTTGGTTCTTGCATTATCTCTGACTTACACAATGAACATGTGGGAAGACATAGGCGGGGCAGAACTGAAGAATGAAGGACTAAGAGAGGCTTTGCAAATTTGTATGGTCAACCTCCCTTAATTTTACCCAGTTTTTTTTTACATGAAGTGGCAGCCTCTGCCTAGCTTTTAGATCTAACCATAGTTATTTCCTTTTCTTAAGCTGTTAGGACATTTACTCATAAAAATGACCAGTGGAACATTAATCAACTTAGTGGATGCTGTGTGAAGTTAAATATAAAACAGGCAAAGATCTAAAATACAGCAGTAACCATGAAAGAATAAGTAGGAAACAAAACTAAGGTTGAATTAACTCCAAAATTCAATACAGCTATAGAGACCACATGGTTTGCGTATATAAGTGCTGAAATATTTTCTGAATCATCAGTTAAAAACATATTTGTGTGGCAGAGCAAGCAAAGAGGTTTGCTCCCCGTGTCTTTCTGTATATGTTGAAGTCCAAGGCAGAAGGAGGAGCCCTCTGAAACATTGTGTTACTTTTTGCTTTGGTAGGTGGCATTCACTACCCAAAATGACAACAAACATTTGAAAATGAGGACTTACTCGATGGCATCTATTCAAACCTCTCAAAAGCAGGGATGTTTTCCTGTCTGATGTGTAAACCACCCAAGCACAAATTAAAAGCAGATGTTCCATGGTTGTCTGAGGATATTTATAGCTCAGAGTGTATGCTTCTTGGTCATCTCTTAACAGCAGGACTTTTTGAAGAGGTAGTGAACATTTTGCAATAATGAATACTCTATTCTAGCATATTTCCACTTCTCTGTTTTGAAATTAGACTACACACTTTCTTTCCCCAGTGGAAAAAAGTATCTTTGCAAAAGGAACTTGAAGTATTTTCCATACTACATCTGTCTTAATTACACGCTCACAAGGTTTGGTATGTTAACCACAACCAAGAAGAATGATTTCAAGATTATGTACTGAAGTCCCTCCCTGGTTAAATTCATACATTTCAAGGTAGTCTGTTCTTCAGAACAATAGGTTGAAATAATAAAGTATGTCAACATTCACACAAATAGAATGTAAAATATTAGGGTTTACATTGAAGGGTATAAACATACCATTTGGATTTATAAATCTGTTACACCAGTGTTTATTATGTTGGATGTGCATGGGACAGGTATTGTGGGGATTCAACAGAGAAACACAATTGCTCTTTGGCTTCATGAATATAACATTGGGAAGAGAGTGCTTCACTGCGTGTGCACGGAAGCTGACAGTAGAAAAGCATACAACAGGTGCTGCCTATGTGCACACAGAAAATGGTAATTCAGGAGACAGATTTTAGCACAGGCAATTGTCATTTTCTAATATTAAACACAGTAAGGGCAATTTCATCCAGGAACATATTATGGGATAATGGGCAATGAAAATGGATATATTTACACAAAAAATGCCAATATCATAAAAGCGACAAAGCCCTGGACTAGGAGTAGTGATCGCAGAAAGAGTGAGATCCTACAGAGAGGTGATGCGCCCACGTACAATGTATCCAACCCCTTTGTCTTCCAAGGCAATCTTAGAGTTCTTTTTCTACAAAATAATAATCATCCTCTGTTCTTAATCCTAAGTGACACTATTCCTTGAACAGTCTTCTTCTAGTTCTTCCTTTCCTTCTTTATACTCCACCTCTCTCCATGAAGTACTTCCTACTAAATAAAGGAGAGGTGGTAGTGAGGTCATCTCTATCCACAAACAGCTGACTGAAATAAACATGTCCTCAACTTGCTTCACTTCACATCATGCAAAATAATCTTCCCATTTTTCTTAAACACAGTATAATTTGGGATGGGGGTGTTTAGTTTTGCGTGGTCTTGCTGCTTAGTTGTTGTTCCCCTTTTCTGTCTGCATTATGGTTTCTGTCCAAGACAATCAGGATTTCTAACCAATATTTGAAACAGAATTCATTAAGAAGATTAATGCTTCAGGTGATTATTGAAATGATGATTAAATATAGTGCCTTGGACATGTTAAAAGGATGTTTTATTTATTTGTAAGTCATAGCAGGGCTTATTAAGACAGTTTTTAATCCTAAAGTATAATGCAGGTGTCCTCTTTTCAAAAAATGTGACATTTCAAATCTCTCTTCACCAACTCAAACAACTCAGAATTTGTGTGCCTTAAAAATGATTCTGTAGAAGCAAAAAAAAAAATTGGTAAAGTAGGAGACACAGAGGGAGAGATGGAATCTAGAATGATTTAAAGACATAAATGTGACAGTAGAAACCTAAAAATACCTATGAATTACCGAGAGACTTCAGTGACCACCAATGCCTCTGCACTAAGGTGTCCATTCTGTTTGTTCTCATCAGGAAGTTAGGTTTCTGTGGAATACAAAATTGCTCCTCCACTCTCCATTTCTTGTTGGCCAACAAGCTGTACCCCAGAGAGATCCACAAAAAAGGATTGGTCCCTGCATCACTTTCCCCTTTTTATTTCACTGAATAGAAAACTGAGGAATTACTTATTTGAACTTATTTTTCTCTGGGTTTAATCTTTGAAAGTAACTAGTAAAAAATCCCTGCCAACTGAAAAATTAAAAAGCTTGCTCTTTGTGTTGCACTTGTATAGATCCTGGACTCACGTTTGTGGATTTATGTCCTGTTTTTGCTTCTGAAATATTTAGTCATAGGCAACTTACCTAACTTGTTCTTGCATCTGTGTACTTATTTGTGAAATGGGAATAAAATAACAAACTACAGAATCATTAAACTCACCAAAGACTGAACTCTAACCCCTGTCTCTTATTATCTTATTACTTGTCTTCAGAAAATATGGATTACTCTGGGACACCTTGGAAGCCAGTGTTAGGGAACCCTAGTTTCCTGAGATAATCAAGATCTAAAAATCAAGTTGCTAATGATTCTCAAGACACACAGGTGGCATCAGTGTGAATTACTAGGAAGCACCTTCTGCCCCTTGCACAATGGGGAGCTCTATTAGTCAGTGAGAAACAAAGACTCTCAAAGATGCCTATTTTAAATAATGAATTCACCTTGGACACTGGTAGCTCTGTCAAGAAAACTGTTAGCATCTGTTTTCGGGCATACCTCCTTCAAATCATTGATATTTCTGGGTTCACAATTCTCTCTCCACAGAATTTTCTCTCTCATTTAGAATGACTCTATCTCAAAATATCTCTAAGTTAATTTCCCTTAATCTTTTCCTTGCCTATCAAGACTTCAAATCTGCAAGAATGATGGTGTTCTGTTAATGGGATTAGTAACGGTAGTTGATGATACATAGTAATAGCAGTACTACAAGTAGCTGAGATTTATATAGCATTTACTGTGTTCCAGATACAGTGCTTTATATATATTAATGCTTTGAATCCTTCCAATAGCCCTTGGAAGAAGGTGTCTTTCTAAGCACCATTTTACAGATGAGGCAACTGTGGCATGATTTAGCCACGTGCCCAAATCTTACAGCTAGTGAGTGGTAGAGCTGGGATTTGAACCCAGCACTTTGGTTTTCAAGTTCCTCTCTCAGTCTCTATGATATACAGCTTCTTTATTAATCATGATAAGTACTATTTGTTGTGTGCTTCCTTTGTGCCTGTCACAGTTTTAAAGTTTTATGTAATATTTTGTTCCTTCTTCACAACAATTCTATGAGGAAGCTTTTTGCTACCACTTTTTAAATGAGAAAACTAAGGCTTAGAAAAGTTCTTACCTAAAGTCACATAGTTGGAAAGTGACAGAACGAGTATTCCCCAAAGCCACCAACCTTAACCTGTGTATAAAATTGTTCCAGGTATATGTTCCTAGCTTCCTCCAAAATGAATGGAATATTCCATTTAAGTTATGTGTTACTTTTTATAACCTCTCCATAACATCATATCAGGAAAGTATCTTTAAAAATAATCTGAGACAAAAAATTTTAATCAAATATTTACCCTTAATTGTCATTGGGGAGAAAATACTTTCTGGATAGGGAAGAATTAGCATGTTCACAAACACAAGTTTGGGTCGTGTGTTGACAAAGGCAAGCTATGTGTTTTGGCTGGAGACTGGGGCAGAAGTGTATCTTGCAATTATGCAGGAAATAAGGCTGAAGAGGTATGATGTGGCCACATCGTGAGGCCCTTGAACACCTGGTCCGGAGTTGTAAGGATCTCTGTAGTCATTGAGGGATCCACTGAGAGCTCTGTGGGGAGCCAGGGCCTGGGCAGACTTAGGGAGATTCCTGGGATGGTGGAAACTAATGTTAAAAAGCAGAAGTAGGAAGATCAGGGAAAAGCCTATTGTATAGTTCGTGGATATTTCCCAAAAGATGTTCAAGAATATTTACAGCTCTGCCTTCATAATACCAGTTGTATTCATAAAATTCATCATGTGGAATAATAAATAGTAATAAAAAAAGAACAAACTGCTGCTATACACACAATTGAATGAATCTCGCAGACGTAAGGCTGAGTGAAGAAGCCGGACAGAAAAAGGTATATGCTAGATTCCATGACATGGATGAAGCTCAAGAACAAGGAAAACAAACCTGTAGTGACAGAAGTCAGAATAGTTACATCTGTGGGAGCAGATGGAGTTTATTGACTGGGAAGGGAATGGGGTCTTTTGGGGTGCTGAAAATAATTTATCTTCTGATTTGGGTGGAGTTACATGGCTTTTATACACACAAACACATACCTACAAATAAATATAAAAATTCAGGGAGTGCCATACTTATGACTTGTGCACTTTACAGTACCTATGTTATACCTCAATAAGATTTTTAAAAAGATTATCATATAGTTCAATCAACTCTAATAATAGCTGTAGAAACATCTCAATGGAGAGTTTGCTTTATTTTTCTCTAATTTAAAAACAAAAACATTTTCTCTTCTCCTAGTTTAGATTTCTTCCTGGTTGGTTGGGTGATCTCTCTGAGTCACTGATTCAGTGGCAGGGGTGGTGGGTTCAGCGAGAGGTGGAGAAAGTAGAGAAGGCTTCCAAGGTGATGAGGTGATGGGGGACAGGAGAGGAAATGACTCAACCTCTCTGGCTGTGATGCAGTGCCGGCTGCACCACTCAGAGGAGACAGCTTCTCTTCCTTTTACAGGGATTGCAACATAGCTTCCCTGTTTCTATTTCCCTTCACCATTACCACTGTGACATGTGAATGAAAATGAGGCAGTTCTCTCTAATTAACCCATCTTCACATAAAATAACCAGGGACTTCTTTTTTAAAAAAATAGAAGATAATTGGTAATTTGCATGTAGAGCATACCAAGGGCTTGTAGTAATTAGACCACATGAATGCCTACAAAGGTGAACATGGAAAGCAAGTATTGCAGAGTTATCTGTATGGAAATGGATGATTCTGAGATGATGCATGGTTTTCTAAATAAGCTGATAACAAAGCCAGACTCAGATACGTTTATATTTTTAACAACCAGTGAGTTTGAAAACTCTTTCCAGTTACAACAACCTGCTAGCAAGTTCTACGCGTAAGACAAAGCCCTGTTGTTTTGGGGAAACTGAGATACATGAGGTATGTAGTTCCTGTCCCCAAGGGGGACACAGTCTAACAGGGTTACAGGGAAGACCAGACTGGTGCCACAGAGCTGGCTGGCAAGAAAATACATACAAATATGAAGAGAAGGTACAGGGTTCTTGTGAGTTCAGTGACAAATGGGTGAGATTTCAACAGAAAAGATGAACAAGGACCTTTGGGGAAAGAAGGGAAAAATGATATCAGTAACTACTATTTTTGTTACACAGTACCAGATGCTATCATATACTTTCTCACTGAATCCTTAGAAAAACTCTGTAAAGTAGCTACTGCTCACCTCATTTTCTGATGAATAAACTGAAGCCTGAAGAGGTAGTGACTTTCCCAAGTCAGAAGACCCAGGACTCATACCCAGGTCTCTCTGACTCCATGGCCCTTCTTTATGCCCTAAAGTTAAGAATGTGAACACTTGACCTGGACTAGCTGACAGTGAATTCCTGTCCCTTTATTTCCTGGTTTGAGGACTTGCAAATTATTTTATTTTTGTGTGTGACCTTTCTTTCTTTATCTGTGAACCAAGGTTAAAAATAAAAATGTACTTTAGGAAGAGTAAATAAATTTACCTGCATGAAGCATGTAGAATAGCTCTGATATATATTAGCAGTATGCAAGTGCTTCTTACTATGATTTTTGAAAGCAATTTATTATAAAAATAACGTACTCTATAAAAAAACTGGCAAAAGATCTAATAAAAGAGTTTGGCCTACTTGCTAGAGTCAAGACATAAAAATCAATAGTATTCCTTTTCTTGCAGAGATCAATGTGCAAAGGTATTAGAAAAAAAGATACAATTTAAATAGCAAGAGAAGCTGTAAAGAATTAAGGAATAAAGCTAATAAAAATGTGCAAAATATTTATGGAGAATGTCTGGAAAATAGAGAAAACGTCAATAGAAATGCTTTTCCATTGGGTTGGGGGAGGAAGACACTGTAGATTAAAAAAATACAATGAATAAAGACAATGAGGGGGCATTTTTAGGGAATAGTTTGGTGTAGGGTGAGATTCTCATAACAGGGAATAAGAGTAAGGAAGAAAAAAATTATATGGAGTAAGGTCATGGATTGCTTTCGATGTCAGATTAAAGATTTTGCAATTAATTTAATAGGTGGCAGGGAACCATCACAGATTTACAAATAGGTAATAAGAGGGACCTCAGAACTGGAAATTACCAGAACCAGCAGAAAAGTAGTTAAACAATATCCTGGGAATTGTCTGGGGGCTGGGAAAAGAGGAAATGTATTGATTTTAGAATGATTAAAAAGAAAAATTCTTTAAAAGTAATTCTAAATAATTCATCGATCTTGACTACATGTTCTTTCTTTTAAATACTTTATTGATTATGCTATTGCAGTTGTCCTGATTTTTTCTCTCTTTGTCCCCTCCACCCAACACCCCCTATGCCCTCAGGCAATCCCCCCACCATTGTTTATGTCCATGGGCCACGTGTATAAGTTTTTTGACTACTACATTTCCTGTGCTGTACCTTACATCCCCATGGCTATTCTATAACTACCTATTTGTACTTCCTAATCCCCTCACCTCTCACCCATTCTCCTACAACCCCCTCCCATCTGGCAACCAACTGGTAACTAACCTCTTTTCTTTTGCCATTTTTAAGATCCTCTATTTATCTTTAACCTTTGGCCTTTTAATTATGATATGTCTTGGAGAAGGCCTCTTTGCACCCATCTTGTTTGGGATTCTCTGTGCTTCCTGGACTTGCATGTCATTTCCTTCACCAAATTAAGAAAGTTTTCTTTTGCTATTTTTTCTGATAGATTTCCAATTTCTTCCTCTTTGTCTTCTCCTTCTAGCACCCCTATGATACGAATGTTGGACCTCTTGAAGTTGTCCCAGAGACTGCTTACACGATCCTCATTTTTTTGGATTCTTTTTCGTATTGTTGTTCTGATTGGTTGTTTTTTGCTTCCTTATGTTGCAAATCATTGATTTAATTCTGGGCTTCATCCACTATAGCATTGTTTCCCTGTAAATTATTCTTTATTTCAATTAGTGTATCCTTTGTTCTGACTGAATCTTTTATATGCTGCTGAGGACCTCACTATGTTCCTTGAGCATGCTTGTAACCAGTGTTTTGAACTCTGCATCTGATAGATTGCTTATCTCCTATTTGTTTAGTTCTTTTTCTGAAATTTTGATCAGTTCTTTCCTTTGGGCTATGTTTCTTTGTGTCTACATTTTGGCAGCCTCCTTGTGTTTGTTTCTATGTATTAGGTAGAGCTGTTTTCGCTCCCTGTCTTGGTAGTGTGGTATAATGTAGGTGCCCTGTAGAGTCTAGCAGGTGTGTCCAATCTTTTGGCGTCTCTGGGCCACACTGGAAGAAAAGTTGTCTTGAGCCACACATTACATACACAAACACTAACAAAAACTGATGTGTAAAAAAAAGGTTTTAAGTAAATACACTATTTTGTGTTGGGCCACATTCATAGCCATCCTGGGCCACATGCAGCCCATGGGCTACAGGTAGGATACCCCTGATTCAGTGGTACAACCTCCCCTATCACCCAAGCTGGGTACTTGAGGTGCACCCTTTGTGTGGTCTGAGTACCTCTTCCTCTTGTTGACTACATATTCTTATCTGTGAATTACTTACTGTTTTTTGGAAGCATGCTGAATTTGAGTCAATTGCTACTTGGTTACCATCTAATTACCTATCATGGTAATAAGGAAATGTTAAACTTGAGGTTTTGCATTTATCTTTGTGTGTTTTGGGGAATATGACAATGCATTAAATACATAGTAACATGCTCTAGGTGAGAATATGAATAGTTCAACTTAAAAAATTTCTTAGCAGAAGTTGGAATTTTTTTAAGAGAACTTATTTTTGGGCATTAGAATAATAGTAAAACAAACTGGCTAAGTAAGATTTTTGTAGCAGTAGTTAACAGCAACTTAGGTAGAGATTTAGGACTTGTTGGAATGAAAAAACACATGGCTGGAGATCGCCAGAGTCCCACAGATACTTTACATCACAAAAGAGAGCCACCTGTTCCGTGGTCACACTTTTCTAATTATGAGGAGATGAGAAATGGCCGAATTTTGATATATTATGTGATTCCAAAAGTGTGCTCACAAGTTAAATGGCATGTACGAGTCACTTCCATTCCCAGAGAGCTAAAAAAAATTTATAATTATACCAAATCAAGAAATTAACACGTGGCAAAACTGATATTCAAATTTAGCTTTGTTGGAGGGGAAAACCCAGAAACTTTTATGAATACTCCACGTCAGAAGATAATAGAGATGCTCAAAATCACCTCAATATATTTGCCCTATCAAGCTTCTGATATGCACTCTGATGAGCGAATAAGACATTTGTCAGGCATGAGATTACATGTTTATACCTAAAAATGGACTAAGATGTAAAGGTGCTGGAGGCTGGAAAAATGCCCAGGTGAAAACAACCGGCGTTGCAGGCGGAGGAGGGACTGTAAAGTGACGGCTCTTGAGTGTCTCCGGCCGTGCCACCCACCCTCTGCGGCATTAGTGCAGCGCAGTGACCTGGAGGGAGGGTTCGGGTGACGTCGGACAGGAGGTAAATGAAGCAGGTGAGAGGACGTGAACACTTCCTAGTTCTACATTCCACGTCTAAGTGAAAAACCAGCTCTCCCCAGCCACGTGCACGTGACACAATTGTCAATGTACAGGCAGCATCTAGCTTACTTCCAGCCGGTGTTCCTGCGGGTGAATCCACTGTCTGGGGGTGACGACTCTGACAACCTGTTTGGGGTACAGGGATGGGGAGGAGAGCTCCGAGAGAATGGTGAAAGGACAACAGAGCTGGCTCAGTTATCGCTGGGCTCATTGCAGAATTTAGGGTTTTATTTTATGGAGGAGGAATTTACAGAAAAATAGAAACATCTAGTGGGAATTTTTATTATGCTTTTTTGCTGGGGTGCATATGATATCAGTTTCTGACCATCTCCCATGAATTCTTCAGTAAAATTTGCATGCTGAGAGCTAGGGCTCAAAAGAATGTTTTTTGTTTGTTTTTATTTCTGTTTGGTAAGAGGATGAAGAGCTGGGGTCTACTTTAAGGTGAGGAGAACAGACCAACACTACAATTTCTTTTCAGCCTACAAAAATGATGGCTTTACACGTGAATTTACCTGTAGCACTCTCAGTCCATACCTGTTTTCCTTAAAGAATTGTTTCTGTTTATACAATGTTTTCCTGTTTCTGATACTATGACACTTGTCCTCTGGGCTAATTGGGGCAGGGTGGGCAAAGTGCTGAGTCAGAATACCAAGCGACTGACACAGCAAAATGTGGCACTATAATGAGGCTAAATAAACCCTGATCGCATCTGGTGTATGTGGCCTCTTAGAGTGAGTTCTGCTTTATTTGGTAAACAGATCAGGAGTTTGCAGTGTGGGGGTGGGGTGCTGCTAACACCCAAACCCTTCTAACTGAGACTTTCTGTATTGGAACTGGAACAAGCTTGTTTTAAGAGATCTATTACCTTGTCCGAGTCGGACATCCCAAAGGTTACACTACCATATGTAAATTCCTTAGATTAGCAAGAGAAGGTCTCTTTTGGGGATTGCTCTCACATACACTTGGCTATAGGACTAAATTAAAGCAAGAAGAGAATCCCTTCTCTTTAGTTTTCTTGTACTGTCCACTGAAGCATTGGGGTGGACACTGAATGTCCTGTTGTCTTCTGTTAAATCTACAGCTGGCGAATGTGTGATCTAGCCTCTCAGTGGTCCTCCTGTGCTCACTTGGTTTTACCTTGGCTCTTGTTGACATTCCTGGTCCCTTGAATCTCTGCCATGTTATTCACATAGTCCCCAATCCAGGACACATATATCCTGGATCACCATGGCTGACTTTGGCGAGATTTCTAGCCTTCTGATCTACTATTTCTTCTGTTCTACTCTGCGGCACGTTGGAGTTGCTGAATGCCTCTCATATGCTTGAGATCCAGGGGAAGAGCGGAGTGCTAACTGGGCTGTCTGCCAGTGACAGCATGGCACCACATCTCTGGCACTTCCAAGGAGCACCTTTTTCACTGTTGCCCTGTGAGTCTTTATGTCTTCTTGGCTGTTCCCTGGAAAGTCAGGCAATTGCTGCTTCTGCTCCAGGAACTGTCCACCCTGTCATGAACCTTCTCTGGGATTCCTAGCTCTGTGCCTCCCTCGCTGAAGTTCAAAAAAGTCTGAACTGTACATGTCTGACCCCCTGTGTCCTTGTTCCTCTCTCCAAAGTCCTCCTTCTTGCCTCCTTCTCTGCCACGTGCCACTGCACATTTGTCTTTTAATGTCATCTCTCCTACTCCAGCCTTATTCTTGGTTTTAAAGGTATATAGAGTATGGGCAACAGGGGAGGAAACCAAGCTTACTAATAGAAGAACATACATTAGGAAAACTTTAAAGTTTATTGTACCTTTTTCATGGTCAAAGCAGAAAAAGGAACTAATAGCAGATGAGAAAAGACAGGTTCGTCATTCTCACATACTTTACTACCGTCTAGTAGGAAAGACGCCCTCATTAACATTCAGAAGGAAGACTGAGTGATATGATGGAAACATAAAGTTGTGGGGGACCTGGAGAGGGAGATGTCCACTGTGGTTGAAGGAGAGTAGGAGTGGGGAATTTCTGGGAGCAGGAAGGAGAGGACCCAGAGGTCAGGTAGGATGACGAGGGAGGAGAGGGCAAGACAGAAAGAAAGACATGGTGACAGCAAGGTAGGGCAGAATGACAGAGTGTGGGGGTCCGTGGTGTGCAGTGATGTGGGGTAGGTGACTCGTCTGGGAGCCTGATCTCATGCCCGGCTCTCTGAGTTCTGTATTGTACTCTCACCAGAAGAGGAGAAGTTGGCAAAGGTTTACTAACCCAGGTAATACTTTCTCTGCTCGTCTTTCATCTCTTTCAAATAAAGTCTGTTTACTTGTCTAATGAATAATTCCCACTCCAACTTGTGTAGTTGGAGCATTAGAACCTTTTTCTTCCAACTCATGAGGGAGTGAAAATTACTATTTAGTTGACTTCCATGGAGCTATTTGTGGGGCTGTCTGGTCTGACTAGAATAAAGGCTCTTTTCTTTTCTTGTTTCTCACAGGCCAGAACTGTGGTTTGTGATTTAATGACCAGGCAGAGCGCTGAAATTAATATTGGTAATATTTTAAGCTTGAATGAGGAAAAAGGAGGTAGGAATTTTAGGTTGTTAGTTCTCCCTCTCTCTGTGTGGGCAGCTTTCTGTCTTCTTGGAAAAAGTGTGGGCCAGGCAAGATCTTACAATCAGCTTTTTGAAAAAAGAGTGTGAAAAAGAAAATGCCCCTACCAAAACTTTATATTTTCTTTTAACACAATTAAATTCCTAATGGCTTTGTATCCTTTAAGATGATGTATCTGAAATAAAGTGATGGTTTATGTGGATTAATTTACTTAAAAAAAAACAAACTATGAGCCTGGACTTAGATATCTAAGCAGGTATGCTTGACTAAAGTAAGATTCACAGTCACGCTTGTCCCTTAATGCCTTTGAAGAGAAGTTTTTTATTTATTTTTTCTTAAAAGAGAGTAAGAACCAAGAAGAAAGGAACACCCAAATGTTCTCTATTTCTGAGAGGACTGTTCTTTATTTCATAATGTCTGTTAATAGAGCAGGGCGGAGGGGGATAAAGGAGAGAAAAAAATGGGGGCAACTGTAATAGCATAATCAATACAACGTATTTAAAAATAAAAAAGGAATATTCATCAAATACAGAATATACATTTCGGCAAAGTGAGGGGCTGGATGGGGCAGTCATTGATGTAGGGACGGAGGCTTTCCCAACAGGGCTGTTTTTGGTGACGGACTGTGATATGGAGCTGAGCGAGAGACTGCAAGGGCCCCCTCAACTAATTCTTCCTTTAAAATACTTACTTTTTTTTTTGCTAGTGGCTTAGTTTTTTAAAATTTCTAACTTCAAATTCTCTGCCACTTCATTTTTATTACCCGATTTTATCCCAACAATAACATAAAGTTCAATATGATTACCCTCATTATGCTTTTGATGAAATTTTGATTCACAGAGTCTTAAAAAGGGCCAGAGCTGGGATTCAAAACCAGGGCTTTCTAACTCAGAGCTACATGCCCTTACTATTATCTCCTACCCTGTCTTCCCCAAGGCAACTATGTATATATAGTAAAGGCATCAGTGACTATTAGTTCATGAAAAAAATGACTTGAAATCTTTTAAGATAGCAAAAAATAAGTAAATCTTTCTAAGGTGCCTTCAGGAATCTCCTGTTTAACATACGTACGGTCCACTCTTCCATCAAGCATGACCACGAGCATGAATCCAGTCATTTCATCAGTTTTTCTTTCTTTTCTTGATACCCCTATTCTGACCATTATTGGTCTCCTTGGCCATTCCCATCTGATAACTGACCCTCTGGTTTTCTTTTTCCTCCCCATACAGATTATTTACATATTTTCCCCAAATGTGGACATGAACCACTTCCTTACTTCTCCAAAGTGTAACTACCCCCAGGTAGTAGCATTTAGACAACATTTCAAAAGTCTCATGAATTACAGAGGAAAATTACAATGCAGAAAAGAAGGAACACAGTGAAACCCCATATTAGAGACCAGTAGATTCAAGTCCAAGATGTTTGCAACATTTAGCAGCTCACACCTTTGAAGAGAGCCATATATTGCTATGCCCCACATCCTGCCAGGGCCAGGCCAGGTACCATTCCAGATGGGCGTACCTCTTTCCTGTGTTCCAAGTTCTCCACTCCGAAGGGAAATTGTCTGTCCTTGCCCACCCTCAGGTTATCATCTGCATCCTCATCATGATCGTGCTGGGTTGCAGAGCCTGCACCGAGGACTGCTTCCTACAGGAAGGCTCCTTGTTCCCCCACTTCTCTTCCAGCAGAGGGCTTGACACTCACTCTACATAACTAAAAAACCCATTGTATTTGGTGCCAAGCCAGTTTTTCCCCAAAGAGAAGTCTCCCACTGACTGGAGCAATAGAAAACTGCCGATACATTTGAACATTTCTTCTGTTTTCTTCAAAAGTATAGCAATATTGAAGCACAGGCTCTGAGACTGCAACACCCAAGAACAATGGAAAGTCTGTTTTCCTTTGTTACTCCTTCAGGCCAGGTTAATACTTTAGGTGTAACACATTTTGAAATATTCAGGTTATTTTCTTTTGCCTATTAGTATATGAGATGACTTTCTAGTGTTTCTAAATAAAGAGCAAGTTACAGTGTAAGATATGATGTGTTCAGGGGGAGAGGTGCAGCATCTGCCACCAGGGGGTGCTTTGTAGAGTCCTCCGTACTCGACTGCGTGTGTAAGAAGCACTGAAACTCCCGTTGACATGTTTCATGAGTGATTGTCATTAGATTTGTCCCCTGGATCTGTCGAGAGCTAGTTCCCTTCTCTGGTTTAGAGCACAATACTCTTAATAGAAATGTTTGAACGATTCTCAAATGGGTCAACTTGGTACTATTAACTGGGCACAGTTTCTCTGTTTAAAGTTTTATTTATTGGTACATTTTCATTTGACAGTACTGTAATTATACTTCCTGGATTAAAGCAATCTTTTACTCTGTGACTTGGAGCAAGTTACTTAATCGCTCTGCGTCTCAATTTTCTTGTTTGCTAATTGATTGTAACAATACCTGTCTCATAAAATTGTTGCAAGGATTAGATGGAGTAATACAGGTAACGGCTCCACCCAGTGCTTGATGCACAATGTGTTCAGTCATTGTTAACTGTGATGATTAGTTTTAGTAACACTAGCAGTAATTTTACCTCATACAGGTCCCTAATTGTTTACTCTCTCAATACCAACGTCACTGCTGATGACCACAGGATGTCACGCTCAGCAAGAGTCAATATTTTGAGTCTCTGGAGTCAGAACATCTGGACCCAAGTCTTGGTTCTGCCAGTTGCCAGCTGTGTGACTTTAGCAAATTTCTCAGCCTCTCTAAGCCTCATTTTCCTCATCTGCAAATGAGGGTGATAACGGCACTTACCTCACAGCTGTGATGAGGATTAAATGAGGTAATCTATGTAAACAACGGGGCCCAATGTCTGGCACAGAACAAGCCCTCGAACATTAGCTTCTTCTCTGTTCAGTTTTCCGTCTGGTCGTTTTTTACACTGTTATTCTCATTACCCGACTTCCACTACTGTGAATAGTGTCTGTACCCTGAAAGAGTTGCCTCCTCCAGGGTGCAGAGAGCCATCGTGAAGTGTGCAGGGCTCAGAAACACTTGCAGATCAGAAACGGGTATCTAGTTAAAATTCCCAGACAAGTATTTTGCTTCAACCCCAAATGACAAGTTTAGGCCAAAGAAAAATTCTTGAGGAAAATACTAGGGGAACTCTGCTCAACATTCACATAAATAGTCAAGGATGTGGCTTATTGCCTCACCTGAAGGGTGGGTTTCCCTGCCTTCCTGGACTCCAGTCAGCACTGAGTCACAGCTGTGTCACCCCCTCGTCCCTGCCCACTGCCACTTCCTGAGGCCGGTGAGGATTTTCCTCCGACAGCTGCTGGAGCTGCAGTGACCTTGTTGTTTCATAGGGACACCAGAGGGAGTGTGATGTTACGAAACACTGCTCAGCCTAGGAAACTGGGGCTTTGGCTTCTGGCCCTGACTTCAGCTTGACATGTCAGTTGACCTTGGGCAAGTCATTAACATTTTTCCACGGCAGTTCTTAAAGTGTAAAGTAGAAAGAATAATGTTTATACTTCTGAACTCCTAAGATGATTTTGGAGAGTCTACAACACAACCTATGCAGAAGGCATTTGAAAATTTTCAATATTTATACATTTAAAATGTTGCTTAAAGTACCATTTAAATACAAGTTTTCCACAATAAACTATTATTTGTCTGTGTAATGTGGTTTAGTGTGGTGAAGAGAGCCGGGCTTGGAGATGAAAAGAGACCCAATTTCAGTTCTGATATCCGCTGATTTTATGGTCTTGGGTAAACCTCTTCCTTCACGTCTCATGTTCTTCCCAAGTAAATCAATCTTCCCAATATTGAAGATGGAAGAAAATATGCAACATTTTTGGCCTATTGTGCTTTATTATTTTAAGAAATGCATAAAAAACATTTTGTGTAGTGTATGGAGAAGGTGCTATGACTGATGAAACAGTTAAAACTTGTTTGCCAAGTTTCATGCTGGAGGTTTCTCACTGGACGATGCTCCACAGCTGGGCAGACCAGCTGAAATTGGTAGCAATCAAATTGAGACATTAATTGAGAACAAGCAATGCTTTACCACCTGGGAGATAGCTGGCATACTCAAAATATCCAAATCAATAAAGTTATTGGTGAAAATGAAAAATGTGCCTTTTATTTCACAAAAAAAACTAAACAGACCTTTTGGCCAACCCAATACTTTAGTAAACACCTTACTAATAAAAATATTAATGTTTAGGGTCTTGAACATACTCTTAGTAATAGAAGTTAATATCATGTAATAGATTATTTATTCAGTTAAGAATTCATGATTATATCTAACTTTTTTCCAAAGAACATGGAAGAAACTAGTCTCATGAGTTACTATTATCTTATGTTTCATTTGGTAGGGATGCAAATTCCTTGAATTAAAATTTATTTTTTCTTAATATTAACATAGAATAAATTCAAGTTTCTGATTACTAAGTCTCAAAATTATCTTTAAATGTAGATTCTTATGGCTTTTTAAAAAATTAAACTTTTTTGAGATGACTATAGGGCTCAAAGGC
>VMDR010018521.1:0-19111 GCA_007922815.1 Macrotus californicus
CTGGGATGGGGGGAGGAGGTGGGGAGAAAATGCAGACAACTGTAAATGAACAACAATAAAGTAATAAAAATAAAAATAAATAAATAAATAAAAATAAAGTTTTTGTTTTGATAGTTTCTTTTTTCCCACGGATAACATGGCTTTCTACTGAAGGTAACAACATAAAATAAATCTCTACAAGTCTGAGACAGTGTATCTTTCTTGGCATTGCGGTCTCTCCATCTCCCTTTCTCCAGTCCCCTTTCAGGCTATACATGAGGAAGCAATATGCCTTGGTTTGGCATGACATACCTGGGCAAGAGCCATGATGGAGCTTTTCCCAAGGTGTGAAATAGATCCCAGGTCTCCCATAGCATTTGGATTTCCAAGCTTTCAAAACCACTACATCAGCATGAGCCAGAAACAACACAGAATATCTCTATTTCATCTAAACATAAAGTAAATTTTAAAAAATTCTATTGTGATAAAATTAAAATAGGGAACCCAAGGGTGCTCTGAAGTGCTACCTGGAGGTTTTCGGCAGAAATTCTATGAGATATTGTTCTTGAGCTTTAGCATTGTCCTAAAAATAGTGGGTCCTTGCAAGTGGCTGCTTTTCCCTCTCTGAAAGGGCTATGAAAGGACATAGGTGGAATTTAGATGTAGAGTTTGGAAAAAAAAAAGACTTTTGGAGAAGTAGATGGATTTAGAGGCATAAACACATTCCACAAAGATCTATTTATGGACCATGTACATTTATCTGAACTTGAGTGTCCATTGGGAAGGCCAGAACTGGCCACTGGTTCACTGGGCTGAGTGGTAAGTGGCTGAGGCCAGTCCTGAGGGTACAGACCTCTTGTGTGGTGAACTCAGGCCCTCCCCAGGCTGACTCAGTGAGGGAGAGAGCCAGGTTCCCACCAGGCCCTGAAACTGCAGGACCTGCTCTGGCAAAGTCCCACAAGCATATCCCCTAAGGCAAGGCTAGACCAATTTTAAGCAGAAAAAAAATGTATTCACAGTGATAACACATTCTCCCCCACCTCAACCCTGAGGATATGAAGTGATAATACTTGGAATTGTACACTAAGAGAAATAATTAGGAAATATTTTATAAAATGGGAGAAATAATAATTTTAAAATGTTAAAATATGCATTAGGAGCTAGTATCTCTAATTTGATAGAGAAAGGGAAGCCCTCTTAGCAAACTCCAGAAATTTACTTTCAGTGTTTCTCACAGAGCTGTCATTTGAACAATTTCCTTCCTTACTCAAGAAATGAAGAAGACCTATCTTGAAAACTCAGCTTAGCAATTACTAGAACTGCCTCTTTCCTAATAGAGCATACATTCAGAGGAATATATAAAAATACTCTAATGTTTTGATCTGTCTCTTACATTCCGTAGCCTCAGACATATAGCTTAATCACCCTCAGGGCTCATTTTGCAAGATTCCCTATGAAGAATTTCAATCTCTTTCACAAAGTCTTGTGGTATTAATTAACCTATAAGATATCTAAGCAAAACAACCAATGCTTTGTCAGTGCAGTCTACTTTAAAGTGGAATTAGCCCCTCAACTGAGACACAACATTGAACCCAATTTTGAATTCAAGCATCAGCCATTTACCCTTTGAAGAAGGCATAGTCTCTCTCTTCTTATTTGTAGCTCTGTGTACATAAATCATTCTACCTTACCCTCCTTACTCTCTTTCAGGTTCTGATCAATTACAGTTGTCTATCATTTGCTGCCTGTCTCCCCTTCCGTCTCATTTCAATTCTAGAGTCAAAAATCACAGCTTTGATGTGTTACCTTGGAACAAGATGCCTGCTCTAATTTGAAGGCTACAACGGTTCTCAGAAGTCAATAGACACAAAGTCATGGATTGTAAGGACCATTTCTTTCTTGATACCTGAAGTTAGAAAACAACCATATCTAGGGCTCTTAATCTGAAATCCTATTGGTGGGCTTTAGAAGGATTTGGGATTCCCATAATTATATACAATTTTATATTTATGGTTGTACATTTGCATTTTTTTCTGAGAAAAGAACACTTCAACTTCATCAAATTTTCAAAGTTGTCTATGATACTCCCAAGATTAAGAACTCCTGACAAAGAATTTCTATGACTGACTCCTCTTATTTTTTACACTTAAAGAAATAGAGTGTTGGGGCTTCTGATCAAAATGGCGATGTAACATGGCATGCCTGTTTGCACAAACACATCAAAATTACAACTAAAATATAGAACAACCATCACTCAGGAATATCAGAAATTGAGTTGAATGGAAGTCTGACAACTACGGAATTGAACTACATCCATCTAGACTGGTAGGAGGGGCACAGATGCAAAATGGGCTGAGCCCACACCCATGTGAATAAAAATTCAGGAGGGATATCTCAGGAGCAAGAAGTCCCAGACCCACACCAGGCCCCCCAGCCCAGCATTCCAGTGTCAGGAACATAGCTCCCCACAACTTTGGCTGTGAAAACCAGTGAGGATGGAGTCAGTCGAGGAGGCTGCTAGAGCCCTAAACACTTCCTCTTGGGAAATCCATGCATGGACTCACCTACTCAGACTTGCTCCCTCTTAGCTTCAGCACCTGGGTGGCAGCTTGAAGAGTACCAGTGGCCTACGGGGAGAGACTGAAGTGTTTGGCATTAGGGCAAGGAGAGACCATTGCCCCTTTGCTTAGCCCTCCCTTAACAGAGCTAGTAGGCTAGGGCCATATCTGAGACTTCATCAACCTGGCTAACACAGTGTGGCCACCTTGAAGAGGCTCTACCCCACCCAACTTACCATCCCATGCAAGCTGCTTTTCCATAAAAAGGGCTGGTCTTGGCTCCTAAATCCTATCAAACAAGCAACAGTTGACTTCTTTGAGCCCTAGGGGCACCCAGATTAGAGTCACAGCTTGGCTTCACATGGGAATCTCCAGAACCAACACAAGTAGCAGCCATCTCATATTGCTTGACAGCTCAGGCAGGGTGCCCTGAGCAAAACACAGGTGGGGGCTGAACTTGGCCTACACCACTGAGGAAACCCCAGGGCCATCACACCCTATGGACAGCTACAGACCACATCAGAGCACCACCACCCTGCCCCTGCACAGCTGATCCTCCACAGAGGGTGGAGGTTGATGGTGACTTGTCACTGCCAGTCCTTGCAGCTGACTGGCCTGGGTTAATTCCTCCCATTGACCTACCAACAGCAACCAAGGCTCAACTACAAGAGGAAGATGTATTCAGCCCACATGAAGGGCACACATCAAGTATTCAGCTTAGGTGATAGAGGAGGCAGTGTCACTGGATCCTATAGGACATCTACTACATCAGGCCACACTACCAAGACACGGAGTCAAAGCAGCTCTACCTAATACATAGGAACAAACACAGGGAGGCTGCCAAAATGAGGAGACAAAGAAACATAGCCCAAATGAAAGAACAAAACAAAACTTCAGAAAAAGAGCTAAATGAAATGGAGAGAAGCCATCTATCAGATACAGAGTTCAAGGAACTCAACAGCATAAAAAAGGTCCAGTCAGAAACAAAGGGTACACTAATTGAAATAAAGAACAATGCAGAGGGAAACAAGAGTAGACTGGATGAAGCCGAGAATCAAATCAATTATTTGGAACATAAGAAACCAAAAAACAACCACACAGAACTAGATGAGAAAAGAGTCCAAAAAATTGAGGATAGTATAAACAGCCTCTGGGACAACATTAAGAGGCCCAACATTTGCTTCATAGGAGTTCCAGAAGGAGAAGAGAAAGAGCAAGAAATTGGAACTCTATCTGAAAAAATAGTGAAAGAAAACTTCCCTAATTTGGTAAAGGAAATAGACATACAAGTCCACGAAGTACAGAGAGTCCAAATTGTGATGGAGGCAAAGAGGCCCACTCCAAGATACATCATTATTAAAAGGCCAAAGGTTAAAGATAAAGAGAGGCTCTAATAGCAAGAGAAAAGAAGTTACTGGAAGGTTGTCAGATGGGAGGGGGGGAGGGGAGAATAGGTGAAGAGGTGAGAGGATTAAGAAGTAGAAATAGGCAGTTACAGAACAGCCATGGAGATGCAAAGTACAGTGTAGGAAATGGAGTAGCCAAAGAACTTATACACATGACTCATGGACATGAACTGTGGTGGGAGGATTACCTGAGGGAATAGGGTGTGGTGGGTGGAGGGGGCCAAAGGGGGAAAAATCAGGACAACTGTAATAGCATAATCAATAAAATATAATTTTTTAAAAAAGAAATGAGTGTCAATCAAAATCACAAGCAACCTTGGTCTTCCCTCATGAGGCCAGGTTTGCTGAAAAGATAACAATTTAGCTAGTTTTTGAAAACAAGAAAAGAAAAAAATTGCCTATTGGGAAACAAAAGGTATTGGCACAGATGGATATAGTCTAAATGAACCCCAGATAACTTCCATATCCAGGGAAAACTGAAAGCCCTGTAGCTTGGGTCTTATTCGCAGTGCAGCATCCATAGGCAATCTCTTTTCTCCTACCTCCCTTCCTTTACAAAAACAAAAACAAAAAACCTTTTGTCCTGATGTGCAGAACAAATAAATACAAGTCTATATATGCAAAATACCTCCTATCCAGCTCTCTTTCCTCTCCTAAACTGGAGACCTTTTTCCTCCATGGGTTTGGATGTCATAGCATTCCACCCACAAGCCACACACAACTAGTCTGACTTTTTTACTAGTCATGTTATGACAATTACATCAGCAGCACCAATATAGCAAACCGACAGCAGTTAGTATTACTGAGTACACGTTTCTGTGCTAAGCACTTTATATGCATTATTTTCTACGCATTAATCTGTCCTGTAAGTTGGTATTACCCATTCCACAGACAGGACAATTGAGTTAAAAAAGGTTAATATGTGTTCAGGGCCACACAGTTAGTGTGACAAAGCTGGGACTCAGGCTCAGTTCTGCCTGACCCAAAAGCCCACTGTGTCGTTCTAAACCACTACCCTACAATGCCACCTCACACAACAAAACTAGGATGGAGTCTCCTCACGTCGCAAAGCAATTTCTCCAAAGTATAAATTTCACAGGTGTGCCGCAAAAATGCTACCATGATCAATACTTGAAAATGCAAATGCAATCATTATATTATGTTCACCTCAGAACACAAAAGCTTGATTGCATAAAAATGCTGCTTTTATTAGCAAACAGGAGAAGGTTGAAACAGTCTTGCAATTTCTGTGTAGCTTTATCACTACTGGTTTAGAGTATGAAAATTTGATCAAAGCACCTTCTTAAGAATTCAGTTTCATTTATATTTTCAGTCCCCAAACATAAAGATGGTGATGGTTCATATCAGGGACATTAAGGACACTTGTATAAAAATAGTATTAAATGTTGCATTGTAATCCTCTTTTTTTAAATCTAGTAGAATTTGAAGGAAAAATATACTTAAGTGACTCTAGAAGCCTTAGCTCAGCAAAATGCCATAAAAACAAAATATCTCAATCTGATATCAGGTATTCAGGAATTACAGTTTCAATAAAAGCATCTTTCTTGGATGTATAGTACCAAAACAAGAAGAGGTACAAAATTATAACTTATGATGTATGCCACTTGGCGAAAAAAGAGATACATTTTCTTCACTTACTTTGATGTTGTCAAAACAAATCATGGTCCTATTGCTTGTCTTTTTCTTGGTGAGGTAGGAGATTTGATAGGAGAAGATTCATCTCCACCCAAGGAGAGTCCTCCAAATTTTACTGGCTAGAAGAAAAGATATGAGTTATAACAAATCTCTTCATCATTCTCTGGGTAGAGAGCTCCCTACTCTTTCCTTTTCAAGAATCTAGTGATTACTCCAGGAATGGTTCAAAACGGAGACTCCTGGGCTGTGCTGGGCCCGACAGTGGCCTGGCTAAGCTGAGCCTCTGATCCCCTTAGCATTCATTCTCTGCTCAGGCCACCAACACCAAGAGTCAGGCAGACAATTTGCACCTTAGCTCTGGCAGCACTTGGAAGGATTTTTCAGAGAGCTGCTGCAATCAAGGATGATGGAAATCAGGCGCAGACACATCAGTCAGGAAAACAGCTCTGAAAACTCTCGTGTATTTGGCCGTTCCTAATTTGGAAGCAGACTTTGCCTGTTGACTGCGTGCACGTTCACCTGATCTGTGGCAGTAGCCCTCTAATCTGGCCCAGTGGGAAATGACTATCACCTTGGCTTGAAATCAGTCAAAACCAGGGAAATCACCATATGGTGTGAATCCAGGTTTGTCGAGAGGTGTGGAGAGAGCACTCTTCGCAGGCTGTACCCACCGATAGGGCAGGTTCTCACTGAGTCACAGCTGGTGGTGAGAGAACACTGCTGGCTGAGAGGATGCAAAATGCATTTTTGAAAAGATGTCTCTTAATTTTTTAAGAAACCTAAATTCTTTAACCTGGAAGAACAAAGTTATATTCTGATACACTTTTATTTGTGTCCCCTAGGAAAAAATAATTGATCTTATATTTTAAGATTACAAGTTGCCTAAAGATTACAGGTAAAGAAAGAATTCCATTAACTCAGTGTCAACCAAAGAACGCCGCCTTCCATGAATTATAGATTTTCTACAGTCCTGTTTCATCTTGGCTGCCCACTTGAAGTGGCAGCGTGCTGAAAAAAATTCTCTTTAGTATAGTCTTTTTTTCCTTTTTTGCATGATGAAATGCTGTTACTATATTTCATCAATTCTTAGACTTACTTTTTTTGAACAATTTAACATTTCTAAAATGTGTCTTAAAATTTATGAGATATCATAATTTAGTTAACAGCATTTCTTCTTTCTTAGTTTCAAGGAAATATGGCATTTCTACTGTAATTTGCCTAATCTAAACCCCCGTGTATCCTCAGGCTCCTTTCTTATAAATATGCCCAGTGCCATTTTGAGATGTGTCAAAGGCCTGAAGCAGAGCTCCCTCACAGCCACAGCCGCGCCTGCAGCTGGCCAGCCCCTGCTGTGCCCAGCACACAGATCTCCTCTCTATGGTCTGTACTCTGCTCTTCACCAGGGTCCTGGCCAGTGCCACGCCCTGCTCCATCCCAAGTTCGTCTCAGTCTCCGCTACAGAAGAGCGGTTCTCACCATGTTATCTACCACGGATAACCAACCCACCCAGGCCACCTTCTTCTCAAAGTATACTTCAACAAAAAATACTTTTTGTATGAATCTTTCCAGAGGCATTTGATAACTGTAAATAAAGCATATAATGTTTAAGAACTAAAAAGACTGCAGAGAAGCTGTGTATGGGAAGACCTGGTGAAGAAGTACTTAAATAAGGAATATGACTTAAAACATCCAAGCCCTGAGAACTTGTGTATCAATCATAACTGCTGCAATATTACTTGGTGTTAGAAAGACTTTGTAGAAGATTATATTATGCCCAAAGATTAGATTACAGTTGACCAAGTACTTGCAGAATTAACATAACATAACATAACATAACAACATAAAACATATTAAAGTAAAATAAAGCAAAAATTCTCCCCTTAACTCTCTAAATCAGAGGTTGCAAACTGGCAACCCTGAACTTTATATAGCTGCTTCCATGTTTATTTGGCTATTTTATCTGCTCACATATTTTAAAAGCCAAACGAGGCTTTTTTAACTCTGAATGTACCACAAGCTGCTTAAGCAGTACCACTAGTAAAACACTCAGGTTAGATGACTAGGGAGAAAAATGCTGGAAAATTGCTGATATGTAGATAAACGAATAGGCCATTTAATATGGGAGGTAGGAAGTTAAATTAAGGTGGAGAACTAAGAGCAGAACAGAGTGGACTGTCCAGGTGCAGGTGTCTGGCGGGTTGTCGGCACTGGAGAGGGTGGCCGGAATTCGGGCGGCTGGAGATCCAGGCCAGAGAGAGACTCGCTAGTGTGTCATCATAGACAATGAGACTGAAGAGGTAGGACATGTAGAGGGAAAAGAAAAGGACCAAATAGAGATGCTCTGGCTGGACAGTCACATTTAGGAGATCTAAAATGTAAAAGAAATTAATGAGAGAGACCGGGATGAAACTAAGGAACAGAAATCAGAGGATATCACATCATGAATCCTGAGGCAAGAGACACTTAAAAAAAAAGAAGTGTTAAACATTATCAAATTCTGCTGAGAGGTCAAGGATAACGGCAGAAAAGATGTGCAATACGCCAGATGCAAGGTAACTCAAAAGAATACTGTGACTAGAACAGTAGGGCAGAAGCCGGATTTTAGAGTTGGGAAGTGAATGTCTACTGAAGACCAGAAAGCATAAAGACTTCTCTTTCAGAAAGTCATACGTTCTAGGAAAAATTCAGAGACCACAAACCATGTTCATGATATACCCACTAACCAGGGATTCCAATTGTTGCATATTTGCTAAAATAATAAGTCACTTATTTTGTTTCAAGACATCTTAGGAACTTTCTAGCTATATATTTCAAAATCAACCTTTCTCCCACCAAACTAATCAATTCACTGTTTGTGCATCAATTATTCTTTGTGGTCAGGATCAAGGCTTGGAAATCGACCCTTTTCTAAGGTCGCCTGCAGTCTGGCTTCCTCCTTGCCACTCAGCAGCTGCCCTTCTAGAATTTACTGAAAAACAATTCCCCTGCCAGGAAAATTTGCCAGTGCTGTTTATTGATTTCAGAAAGCTGTGACAAACAGCCATGATACTGTGTGGAGTAAATTGTCAGGACGTAATGTATCACATAAAACTCTCCACTGACATAGGTCAGCACTGTGGAATCACCAAAACACGGTGGTTTTAGGGCACACTAAGTCTGCCTTTTAGTCGCTTCTTTGGAGCCTCATCTAACTTCAAGCTTGATTTCACATTAATTTTATTCCACATAAATAACCAATTGTATGTACGTGCTCTGTGTAATGCTACTTCAAAATAAGTTTTGGAGTCATTTGGTTGGTATTATTCCCCCTCAGAAGCCAGAAATGCATTCTATTAAAACAACTGTTACATAGCAGAGTAGCAATCTCATCCTCTGCTATCTACGTTATGTTTTATCTGCCATGTGTTTGCGTTTGCCTTTGAGAACTAGTAATCTGCAGTTAAATCACAGGAAAGATGATATAAAGCTGTCAGCAGGAGTGGCAAGATAGCTACACTAAGCCAAACAATCTCTTTCTTTGAGTCTCTCTGTCCTGAGCCCTGTGCCTCGGGACTTCTGTTCAGTCTGTGCACCCCGTGATGATGGTGCTCAGGAGTTGAGCTCATGTTGATTGAACTGGAGAAGATGATAAAGAAAATGCCAGTTCATTAATTTGCCGTGAGAAACCTAGCATCGCAGTGAGTCAGGAATTCAGCCCAGCTCTCTAGCACCTTCGCCTGTAGGAAAATCTACCTGGTGGAGAAGAGTGGAAACCACACCCTCAGGTGGACCTGGCCTTTACATCTCATCTCCATCCACTGGCTGCCGGATCCTCCTGGTCAATTCAACTCCCTGTACTACAGTTTCCAAAAAAGTGAAGTTGTCTCAGTAATAGTGTTTTTCATGAGGTTATACCGGTGATTTTGAACCTTTTTCTTCTCACGGCATGCATAACTAATTACTAAAATTCCGTGGCACAACAAAAAATATATTTTTTGCTGATATGACAAAAAATAGGTATAATTTTTTTTGTATAGTTTATTTCCCATTATGATAATAATTTAGAGTCACAACAAAATAGGTATAATTTTGATTCATTCATACTAGATAGCTACTGTTATGTTGGCTGTTGTCATTTTTTTATTTGACAACCTAAGGAAAAGAGGCTGGTGCCCCTGACTAAATAGTCAGGTATTACATGTTTTAAAAATTCAGCACCGGTTGAAAATCGCTGGGCTATAGTGAAGATTCAGTGAAGAAATTCACATAGAATGTTTATCGCAATGATAAGTAAACGCTGAGAGTGCTCACTGCTACTGCCATGTAGAGAGATGACTCACGATCAGATTATCTGGTGACCAGGGAATCAGAGAAACCCTGATTTGATGGAGAGTCTTACTCCATCAGTGTTTGCACCTGGGCTACTTGTCATGCACAGAAAGAATCTCCTCTATATAGGGCTGTAAAATTATTCTTTTATATTTTAATCTAGTATTTCATGGCTTTATTTTTCACATGGAAATCTTTGTTCCCTTTAAAATACATTTTGCTTAAGGAGTCATCTTTATTTTTTTTTCTTAAATGGTTATTTAGTCATCCCATTTTATTATATTTTTATTATCTCCTTTGAAGGATAAACTTCTGGGAGTAGGGACATACTTTCATACTGTATTTGCTCTTTACTAGTATGAATGCTTTTGTAGAAATTTTATTTTTGTCACTTTTAAGTGATGCACATATGGCTGCAGTTTGGGGTCATTTTGCAGATCAATATAATGAAATTTCCTCAGAAAGGCAGAGAGCATCCCATTGGGATATCCTTTGAATTAGAGACCACTAATTCAGCAAAAACCCTACCATGGTACCCTTCTCCCCTGAAAAGAGGCTTATTTCAACAGGTGCCCGCTTCATCCCAGGAAAGGAACAAAGGGTCAGGAGCTATGCATCTGGGTTATGACTCTGGAAAAAAAGATTTAATCTTTGAGCTTTAGACTTCTCATTTGTACAATGTATAAAATAATACCTGTCATTTTTCTCTCAAGATTGTATAAGGATACAATCGTATCATAAAAGTGCCTGTGTTTTGAGAAAGCAGTAGGGTTCTCCTTGACCCAGCCAAGGGAGGTGTGTGTTGATCACCTTGAGGGACCTTGGGAGTTGTGGAAAAGGGAGTCTACCTGGGAAATCAAAGATTACACTTAGAGAATTGTGAACAATATTGGTAATTAGAGACTTTAAGGGAAGTGTGGCTGACCTTATCAGTATCTTTGATTAGAAATGACTATGGCTGTTTGACCTTCTGCACGTTGGTGCAGGAAGGCACTATGTAGTAATCACAGATGACATGAATAACTTGCAAGACTAATGGAACCAGGGCAGCTCCAAACTGTGTACTTACATCTCCTTCCTACAATCAACTCTCCGCTCTGCAATTCACACACACACACACACACACACACACACACACACACACACATCTTGTTCACAGTTACTATGGAGGCCATAGGATTGTGCTGCTAGATCACCCTTCAGGGAAGAAGCCGCCCTCAGGAGTATACACAGCCTCCAGCTTCAACATCTCAGATCCATTTTCAATACCTTTGGATCCACTGTAGTGTTCACGTTCTCCCAGAGCTACTCCCAGGTGACAGTGGAGCACAGCAGGGGAAATAAGTTCAGAAACTTCTAACTTACAAACTCCCCCAACAAGAACCTTGCTCTGGGGCTCCCCAACAGCCTGGTCAAGACTTCTCAGCTGCACTGCAGTCTAAGGCTCTTTTCTCCCAACCCTGTCTCCTGTCCTTTAGCAGTGTCAGACCTTCATCTCAACTTGAAGGTCTCCCTGCCAACCTTATCCTTCACTAAGCTATTTCCCCACTAAGTCTCTTGTACATCTAAGTCTGCCTTGGTATCTGCTTTTCCAAACACCCAAACTAACATACAGACTCACTGCCTCACTCCTAATTTATGAGTGTTTCTTCTCACAAATTTTAGGAGGAAGATTATTGCAGTGCACAACCCAAGGCAGGGGGTGGGGGGTGGGCATACATATCACCCTCTGTATTAATGGTATGTTCTGAAGTTGGGCCGTACATACTGTCACAGCCTTCCACAGCACCACTGTGAGCAGGGAGGAGGGATAGTGGACTGGATGAAAGATGCTGAAGGGATTAGCCATAGAACATATACACATAACCAGTAGATACAGACAACAGTGTGGTGATGGCCAGAGGGAAGGGGAGGCGGGATGAGGCCTGGGTGGAGGTGGGCAAAGGGGCAGGATATGGGGAAATCTGTAATAGTATCAACCATAAAAAGAAAGAAAATAGCTTTAGTAAGGTATGAGCGTCCAGCATCCCTTACATAAGTCTGCATACATTTTTAATCTTTACCTGAGTACATTTTATCATGCTTTTAGAGACAGAGGAAGAGAGAGAAACATCGATGAGAAAGAGAAGGATCGATTGGTTGCCTCCCACACGTGCCTGGCCTGGGGATCATACATGCCCAGACCAGGGTAGGGAGGGTGTTGAGGGGGTGGAACCTGCAACCTAGGTAAGTGACCTGACCAGGAATAGAACCAGCAACCTTTCATTTATGGGACGATGCTCCAACCAACTGAGCCACATCGGCCAGGGCTGCAGACTTTTTATTTGCAAAATGCTGCTTGAGAGTTTCTGGAGCACTCCAACTGGAGTTGTACCTACAGTACCAAAGCAAACCAGATGTTTCCCAAAATGGTCAGTCTAATTGACAGTAATTATTTGAAAGCCTTTCCAGTAGTGGTAAAGGCACAGAATGCAAGATTATTTTTCTATAAAAAAAGGAAGCCATATAGTAAATAATTTTGGCTTTGCAGACCACATAAAATCTTGCCATGCCTATTCCACTCTTTCATTATAGAGTGAAAGCAGTCAGAGATCAGATGTAACCTGAATGGACATGGCTGTGTTCCAATAAAACTACGGTTACTAAAATTTGAATTTTATACAATGTTTACATGTCATAAAAATAATTTGATTTTTTTAGCCACTTAAAAATGTGAAAACGATTCTTTGTTTGATGGTGGACCAAACCAAACCAAACCAAACAAAAAAAACAAACCCCAAAGTAGGTGGTGGGCAGGACTTGGCCTACAAGATAGACTTCGCTGGTCCTGCAAAGGGAAGATCAGTAAAGGTTGCTGCTGGGTCTAGATGGTAACCCTTTGGCCTGGTTTGGCCATGGTGGAGATGCTGGACCAACCTTGATCTGGCAATGACCAGTTTGACAGGAAGGGGAGGAGTTCATTACAAAGTTGCCCTGTATTCCTTTGACAGGCAGGATTACTACCTCTGGGTTCTCTACCTTACCCATTGTCGGTGTCATTAACATCAAAAAGCTAGAATGCAATGTCTGCTGGATTCTTGCAATGCTCTGAAAGTTTTTAAAGCCATCTCACTTGGATTATTATATTCAGAATGAAAGTCATAGTTTAAACCCTGAAATGGCACCTTCTTTCTGGACAGGCCCCTATATACGTAACATGTTAATTAGACCTGGGGAATTCCTTGTTTTTATTTGTTTTCTTGTTTGGGGGGGTATTGGATATTTTTAGGAGATACTGAAAAATGTTTCAAGCAAAAAACCCTTAACTTTCTGTGACATGCCCCTAGACTAGGCGCTGGTGTGAAAATGTGGCGTTCTGTATGGTTTGTTTGACCACGCTGTTGTTCTCTGATGCCATATCTCATGTTTCCAGCCTGACCTTTCCTAAGATTCCGCTGGCTCTTTCACTGGGATTTAAATGAAAGGGCAAAGCATTTTGCATGAATATAGAAACAGGGTAGGAATTGTATAAATCCAGTGAAGCAAAAGAAACTCAAGGCATTTGATGGCCTTAGTTGAATCCAGTTGCTCTCAGGGAACTTACTATCCTACGCCACAGGGTAAACCCCTGGGAAATGCACTGCTTATCATTTGTGGAAGAAGAGACGGCTGGCTGTACAGAATCAAAGAAATTGAGAATGGTCACATAATGAAATCAAACTTTGATCAGACTGCTGTTTTTGCCTTTCTATTTCCAGATCAAAGACTTGGATTGTTAGTAACGCTGTGTGTGCATGTGACCTAGCCCTTCCTCAAAAAATAATTCCTTCCCCATCCAAAACTACCCCTCCATACACACATACTACATTTTCCAACCTCTAAAGCAATATGAAAGATGCATAGGGATTTTCATAGTTATTTAACTGTGGATTAGAGTCAGCTCCAATGAGCAGCAGGACCAGTCATCCAACCTAGACAAACGCGATGTGTCCTAGCTTTCCTCTCGACGTTCCTAGTGACTTTGCCTTCTTTTTTCCCCCTCTATTTTTTGTTTTCTTTTTTAAAGTTGGTTTATTTTGAGAATTTTTAAAGTATGAAAAATTCAAAAAATATATCACATTCCACCATCCAAAATAACATATATTTTCTTCTGTTATAAAAAATTAAATACTGCAACTGTAAGTACCCTTTCCACCTCCCCAGAGGCCACACAATTGTCTTTTGCTCCTTTCTTTTGCTCCATTTTTTGTTCCTTTCACACATAAATGAATACGCGAAAGTCTACAGTGTTATTTTACATTTGAATAAATGGAATGGTTCTGTTTGTATCATTCTGCATCTTGCTCTTTTCCAATCAACACTATGTTTTTAATCATTTCATATATATCTTCTTTCTTTTTGAAAGCTGCCTATTACCCAAACTATCATATTGGATTATTCTCTCTGAAGGACCAGTTGAGGAACAGAACCCAGCCTCCCCAAAGCCCTCATTTCCTGATGCCTCCAAATTACAATGCATGGGCCCTCTTAATTTTAAGGATTTTACTACCAATCACATGGGAAAACAGGAAATACAAAAAATTATGGCAAATTATGGAACTTCAGAAATCTTAGAAAGTTTAGAAAATATAACCCCACATTATAACTCCAAACATTCCAACCAAGCTGAGATGGCAGCTGGAAACCCCACTAGTATCCTGTGCTGCTTTTGTTTTGAAAGTGAGACTCAGTAATTCTCATTCTCCCCCGACCCCAAGAGAAAGGTCCGCTGACCCCGCTACCTATAGCGAGGCTCAGCTTAGACTCCTGAACTAGCAGAAAAGACACAAACTAAATGCTCCTTTATTTCCAGCAGGTGAGTTGCTCTGTGAGGGACTGAAGACCAGACAGAACCCATTTCATAGAAAGGGGCAGCTTTTTTAAAAAAAACAGAGTAGTTAAGAGCCTGGGTTCAAGATCCAACTCCCTGAGCTTAAGTGCTAGGTCTGCCCCTGACCAGTTGTTTAGACTTGAACAAGTTTCTTTACTGCCAGAAGTAATTTTTGCTCATCTCTAAAATGAGATGTTTGAGAATTAAGAGTTAATCTAATGAGTCCTTGTAAGTGTTAGTAGCAATTATTATTGGTACTGTTATTCAAGATACTGCATACTCATGGTCCCCACATTGATTCACAGTCAATAAAGAGAAATGAGCCTTGCACCTCTTCTTGAAAACTTGTCATTTAGATGCAGTCAATACTCTAGGTTATCTAGTAATACACAGTTTTAATGGCAAGCTGAGCTAAAAATCCATATATAAATGAATATAGGTTCAAAAGTTGATATCTCACTTATGTGCAACCCCATGAATTTTCAGGATTAAAACCCAGCATCATTACTTTCAAGAAGTTTTGTGGATTCCCATCAGAATACCAACTACGGAATCAATATTTTAGTAATAGTGAAGCCTGAAAAAGTGGCTTCTAGGAGTGCCCTGAGAGGCAGGTGAGGCAGTTATCTGACCAGTTATTTATTGGCCATGAAGACAATGGTCAACAAAGATGATGTTTATTAGAGGCTGTGATTATTTTACCAAACCAAGCCCACTTGTGTGGAATCATGGAGCCACCCACAGAAGTAAGATGATTAAAATAACTATTGGACCATTTTACATAATATCAAAAAAGTACTTGCTATGATTTTTCCTTGTAGGAAGAGTTCCTAGCATGAAATTATAATGAATAGTTTCTATGAATTTTTAGGAGTTTGGACTTCTTGTGGCGGTTTCGGGTGAAGAAGCCTTCTCTGCAATAATGAACAACTTTGTCAATAATCATTTTGTGTAACTCTGAAGCTCAAAAAAAACCATCCTCTAAGCAAAATCAAAGCAAATGTGTAGGAGAAAATAAAGGACAGGAGTTCTAAAACAAAAGGAAATTTAAGAAACCAATTGAAACTTGAAAGATTTTAAGCAAATGGAAACCCTGGAAAAAAAAAGAAATCCCTCCTGTAGCAGCACATGGGTTAGGATTCAGGAAAACATTTAAGGAAAATTTTGTCCCTGTCCTGAGAACAAACACACTCTGAGAGTCAAAGATTTGCCTCAATACACATTCAATAGATACTCAATACACATTGTGGTCAATACACATTCTAGAACTTGAACTGGATCCCTACAGAAAACACAGAGATGGTGAAATACAATGCAGGGGTCCTCAGAGGCACGGTCGATATTCACCTTATGTTCCTATACACCTCAGAAAACCACTTAATTAATTTGTTTTAAAAACTCTGAAGACCAAGGCCATAGCCAAAGTTTTGATCAGTTTCTAGCCATAGAAAACTGGACCCAAAAACCATGTCTTCTGTAGCAGTCCAAATTTCACTGTACCATATATGATTTTATTTAAATATACAAGTGATTATTTTTAATTCCCTAATGAGGAAAACCATGGCATTGCCTGATTATGATTAGGTTATCTCATGCTAGATTCCTCTTCTGGCCAGATATTTAGGTGGGGCTCTAAGTCGCCTGAGGTGGTTGTTGAACACATTTGTACTCCAACCTGCTGTTCAAGATGCTTATAGAAGGTAATGTTGACATTATTACCTGGACTGTAAACAGCCCTCACCCAGGCTATTCATGAGCAATTTTCCGTGAGAACACATTCCTGTCATAAAGGAAGAGTTTGACCTTGAGTGCTTCCTGGATTCACAATTGTATGGTTTTTGTCAGAATTGTGGTGTCCCTGTTAACAGACAGAATTTATTTACTGTAGGTAGCCCTCTACCATCACCAGACCTATCCTTCATACCTCTGTTGTCCAAGTCCAGTAGAATTTAAAGACCATTTTAAAATTGTGATCTGGTAAGTCACATGGCCTACCTCCTGCAGAAAGTTTGAAATACTCAAATTAGGGTCTAGTTTATTTTAAGCCTTTTAAAGGGAGTTATCATGATTTGGGATTATTATTTCAATATTGGCCAGACTACGTATTTTGGTGCATCAAACCTATAAACAGGAGATCAAATTTCTTCTAGTCAAAGACTCATCTTTTCCCCTTAGCTACTAAAGCATTCCATTTTGATGTGACTTAACTTTGAAAGAAAGGTTGCCTCTGATAATAAAAAATTTTACCACAATGTGGAATAAAATACATACTTATTATAAAACTCATAATAAAAGTAAATCCTGCATATGAAGGACTTGGGTGAATCTGAGCCATAGGACAAAAAGGCTGATCGTACATTTGCTAAATATTAATTCTCTACTGAGGCATGAAATGGAGCGAAGTTCTAGAGATAAATATTAATGGGGAGTTTCTGCCAACACTATTCAAGAGAGTGCATTATAATAGCAAACATATCAAGTGAGAATTTCTTTTCCCTGGAATTAAAATAAGCTAAAACCTCATTTTAAGAAGAAATCCTCTACTAGTTGGAATGAGCATAACCTCTGTACAATTGTTTTCTTTTAAACATTGATTATTTGGAACCTAGAAAGTCTTCCTAACCTTTTGGTCTTTTGAGAAAGCTCTATGCGCTGTCCCTGTCAAATGCCTGCATTTTTACTTCGTTTTGATGAACGCCTCGGTGGCTTTAATAGGAAAGCTTGTATTCTAGATTTTTCTGTGCCACTCCATAACATCATTTTAGATATTTTCTTAAAAAGAACAATGAAAGGGATGTTTAAGATTCTACCATTTAAACAAATTTGTCATTCTCCTTCTTAATTTGGCCACACACAAAAAAAATTAACTCACACTTCTATAGGTAATTACCAAATTTATATATTCGGAGAAAACCAGCATACAAGTAGATGATATCACAATTTGATATTTATGAAATGCCAGTTTTCCATAAATATAGAAAATCAGCAATTATAACTGGAGTTATTTATTAACATTTGGAAGAAAATAAATAACAAATGGGCTCACTATTCATTATAATTCCTCAATAATATAACAACTGTCCCCATCTCAAAATAGTCCTATGTAATATCCATGTTTTGACTTCAGAGCTACTTACTCTAGTAAGCTGAATTTAAAATAATTCTTGCTAATATATTCTCTTTAGCTTTTTTATACATTTTCTTAGATGTTAGCCAATTTTAACTTGTGTGTGTGTGTGTGTGTGTGTGTTGTATGTTGATTCAAAGCACAATTTTATTTGCTATCAAAATCTATTTTATTGTATTAGCCAAAATTGCTGGCAAAATACTGAGGCGAAATTCATGTGAAATCTTATCCATTAACTGTATGTCCACACGTATGTGTGTGTAAGCCCAGCTAGCCATTTTGCTCATGTATCAAGAGCAGACCTAGGTCAGAATATGGGTGAACTGATCTTTGGGAACCCATCAGCATTCCTGGGAAAGCACCCCAGGGTGCATAAGGATGGGCACATTTACTCATTCCCAGTTTTTTTATTGTTGACTCTATTACAGATGGCCTCGTTTTCACCTCCTTTGCCCCCTCCTCCCAGCCCCAGCTCAGCCCACACTGTAGTCTGTGCCTGTGGGTCATATATATCCTCTTTGGCTAATCCCTTCGCCTTCTTTCATGCAGTCTCCCTCATTCAAAATATTAAGGAGGAAAAAAGTAGTGTGTTCTTTGTCTAAATTTTCTAAAGAGAGTATTACATTTTCCAAAATCATCATCCCTTTTGTCCATCCTGTAAAACTTTTTGAGGTTTTTGATTTGTTTGTATTGTTGTTTTGCCACCTCTCGAGTAACAGGGTTTTAGACAGCCATCTCTCTTGCCAAGACTCCCTTCAGCTGTGGCTAAGGGTGCTATTTTAAGATGTCAATTTCTAGCTATTATGTTTTTATATGCAAGGTTGTAATTTTTGGAAGAAAGGAAAAAGCAGATAAAACAGGTTTAGGTGGATGATTTTCTTAGAAAACAACAGCTGTCTGTTGTCTAACCCTCTTGAAGAATTTAAAGTGAAAATAAAGAATGTAGAAAGGCACATTACCAAGATCCTGGGGAAAATGGTTTCAGAGATCAGAAGCTGAGCTCTTCTGAGCTCCACCAGCAATATCCCCAGGATCTCTCCTTGATTTTCTGTGGGTGTGTGGATTTCTCATCTGGTGATCATCCAACCCACTTGAATCATAAACATGGGTTTTTTGCATCATCTAACCTTAGAGGTGGCAGAAACAGTAAAGGTCAGACAGCCTAACCTTCTACCTTAAATACATTAGCTATTACTATCCATATTCATTGCCAAATATTTAGACAATT
>VMDR010018522.1:0-19103 GCA_007922815.1 Macrotus californicus
TTTTCCTTCAGTTTATTGATTTCTAATTTTATTCCACTGTGGTCAGAGAAAATACATTGTAGATTTCAGTCTGTTTAAATTTATTGGGGATTATTTGTGCCTAACATAGTCTATTCTAGAGAATATTCTGTGTGTATTTGAGAAGAATGTATGTTCTTCCCATTGTGGTGAGTGTTTTGTATATGTATGTTCAACTTAGTGTTCAGTTCCTCTGTTTTCTTATTGATCTTTTATCTAGATGTTCCAGCCACTGTTGAAATGGGGTTTTGTAGTCACCAAATATTATTCCACTGTATCTTTTTCCTTTAAGCTCTCTGTGTTTGCCTATGTATTTTGGAGCTTCTTTGCCTGCTTATAATCATCTTTTTGATAAATTCATCTTCTTAATCAATATAAGTTGTCCTTTGTAATAATTTTTTACTTAAAATCTGTTTTGTCTGCTGTTAGTATTGCTACCTCAGCTCTCATTTGGTTACTATATGAATGTAATAGCCTTTTCTATACTTCCAAGCTATTTGTGTCTTTGAGTCTGTACTGAGTCTGTAAGAAGCATATAATTGAATTATATTTTTAATTCATTTTGCTAGTCTTTGCCTTCTAATTGGTGAGTTTAGCCTTTTACATTAAAAGCATTAACTAATAAGAATTTCTGCCATTTTGCTACTGTATATGGTCACTGAAGTCTGTGTTCTGTTGTCTTCATGGTCAGGTCAGCCAGTGACCTGGCAGTTCTTGAGTTTATGGATCCAATAAAGAAAAAAGAAAAAAAAGTGTTTTGTGTCTTAAATTTTTTTGAGAGATCCTGTCCAGGAAGCTACTTTAGTTCAGTAGGGTTGGAATAGTGGCCAGCCTCTGTGCTCTTCTCTCAGTGATCTGTTAGGCAGATCAAAATACAATCCCAATTTTTGAGAGACTGTGTTCCTATTGACCACCCTGGCACCATTAAGCTGTGACAGGAATGCATGTTGCCATATCCAGAGGTGCCTGTCTCCAGGTTGGTGGAAGGGGGATGGTAGCTATTACACAAAGTACAGAAATTCATGACAATTAAATAGCTTCTTTAAGCACTCTGTGGACACTGCATGTGTCCAGAGTTATGAAATAGTTGATTGTAATAGTTCTTGGCAACTAAATTATTTTTTCCAGTGGAAGGAACAATTTTTGGAGATTCTCTGCCATCTTCTGTAATGTCAGCTCAGCCTTTACTTTTACATGTTGACATTTTATCTAAACAATTTGCTGGCCCAAAATCTATAAATGAGCCTTGATAAGTGAAGAGAATTTTAAGCTTAAGTATAAGTGAAAATATAGCAATTTATGAAGCTATATTGGCTGACTTAATTTAATAATTTAAATTTAATTTTGGCCACTATTGGTTGGAAATAATTTTAACAAGTAGTGATTTTTACTTTAAAAAATAAGTGTAAAAGAATAACCAAGTTGGGTTTGAAATGATAATTAAAATCTAATTTAATCTCTATAGTTAAACCATGGGGGCAAAGAAATAGCTCTACTTATTTTATGATACTAATTAGTAGGCTTCATTTTAAATTCTAATGGGTAAAAAGAATGGATTTGTAAAATGATTCTCCCAAAAATAATAGCTACCTTTTATTGAGTGATTGCTGTATTCCTTGAACACTGAAAGATGCATTGGATGATCTGTTATAATTCTTTAATGCCTATAGCATAGGTATTTTCTTTATCTTTTCAGTTGAGAATATCCATGTTCAGAAAGTCAAGTATATTTACATGGGGGGAGGACTGTCAGCTATTAAGTGGCAAATATAGGAAGCAAGTTCAGGTCTTTCTGGCTCTTTGTATTTCTGAGTGTTTTTGATTGTAGGATGCACAATGACTTCTACGATGTATCTGAAAAGGTAGAATGAGCACTACTTTCTCTGTAGAGACAATTTTCCTATGATGAGATATTGGGTACTGACATGGTTCTTCCTTGGTAAGATTTTGAAATATCTGCATACAAAGGTATTGACATTTGAAGATAGAATAGTTGTGGTTATGTGCCAACTAGTGGTTAGCTTTTAATCAAGATCTAAGAAGTTCAAGGACAGCAACTAGTTTTTACAAAAAGTCTATTTAATATAATATTTCTCAGACAATTGGGTATTTTAAAAATAATGTATTTAAAACTTTTTGATGATGCAGTAACTCAAGATAGGGACTGTTACATTTACTTAAAATATTTGAGAAAACACATTTATGTACTTTTAAATTGTTCCTGAGAGAGCGTTAATATCTTGCTCCATAGTCCTATTATAAATAACAGGAAGGTTCATATATTCTGTAACTAGAAGGGACTTTTGAAATAATTAAGTCCTATATATTCATTTAACATGAGAAAACCCAATGTGAAAGTTACTGAGGTTAAAAAACCACTTTAGTGATTCTTTTTCTTTGTCTTAAAGTTTTAAGTTCTTAATTGCTGGAGATTAAGAATGGAGGATAGCATGAGCATCTGGAAATCATTTTCTGTAAATGCCAATTCTAGGTAAAGCTCTCTCGATGGAGAGGAAGAAATACTTTGGGAGGTACGCCGAAAAGGAGAGGAGCTGGAAGGACATTGTCACATTATAGGTATATAGAAAAACAGCACATCAAAGAAAGGGAAGAATAAACAGTTCTTTTTCAACAATAGTACAACTTTACATTCTAAAGTAAATTTATAGATATTTAGCAGGCAAGAGGAATAGTGGAGGTGAAGCAGAGTAGAGTTTGTTGCCCCAAAATATACCTCTTTGGGATGTTAATATTTTTAAGCTGGTTATTTTTAAAGCCCAGAAGGCTCAGGAAGAACCTTTGACCTTACCCTGTCTAAAAGAATTTAAGGTAGAAGAGCCAATTCCAGGAAGGAGCTATCACTGTAGATAACTATAGTAATATAAACTAGGTATTGTAGATAGGAGGAGCCTAGCAAGATCTATTTGATCAAAGTCCTCTCTGTGTCATACTGTCTCTGCATGGCCCAGCAAACATGTTTATCAGACGTTTACTTTTCTATCTTCATGTGAATTGCCTTTCTCCCACTTTGAAGTCCCAAACCACTATACCCTCTTCTCTTTAGCACATGATAGCAATTAAGCCCCAATTGCCTGATTTGTCCTGGGGCCTCATATGCTTATGTAAACCTTGTACATATGTTCATATTTAAACCTGGTTATTTTCTCCTGTTAATCTCTCTTGTGTCTATTTAATTCTTAGGCCAGCCAGAGGAACCTAGAAGGGTGAGTAAAATTTCTTCCTCCTCTATAGAGGGATGTAACATGGTAACAGGCATACAAATTTTAAAATGGTCATATAATGAAATGATGTGACTACTTGGTAGCATCCTTTTTATTAGGAGTATTCAAATTTATTGCTGTTAACTTTTACTGGTTCCTCTGAAAATATTTTTTTAGAAAAACTTGAATGTGACAGACTTGAAAATTGTGAATTGCAAGCTGTAGTAGTCATTTTGTACATTTTAATTTAGTGGTTGTCAATCTAATGACAGGGTTATATTACATAAAAATTGTCTAAGGAGTTTTTTTTGGAAAGCACGTATCCATTTATGTTTCCCTCTGGTAAAACAGAATGTGTAAATTTAAGGTCACAGTAAAGAGGAAGATACTATTTATATTTTGAAAAAATAGTACCCAGGTGATTATTCTGCATCCGTTCCCTACCTACTTTACAAAAAAAGAGTGTAAAAAGAAAGAAATTCAAACTAAAATCTTTTGTCAAAGACAGGAAAGTAATTTGGTGGGAGTCTTGTTGATCAAGAGAGCTTTAAAATAAAGAGCTTTAAGATGTTTACTTAAAACTGAAACTGGATTGATGCTTTGGATAAGAGAATGACAGACTGATGTTGCAGAGGAAGACTTAATCAAATGATCTTTAGAAAAAAAATAGAAGGGGTCAGAGGTGAATCATAGGTAGGCAGACAAATGAAATTGGGGTAGCAAATGAACTAACTATAAATGTTAGCAGAGTTAAGAATGACCTTTTAATTTAAACTTTTTAAAGTTAAAATCAATTCAGCAAATGTGACAAGTTCCATTCTAGATAAATCAGTGCACAAAGAAGCAAAGATCCCTGTCCTAATGGAAGTCACAGCATTTCAGTTTGGGGAGGGGGACACAGTAAGTAAATGAAATGGTAAGTGATAAGTACTGTTACAAAAGAAAAAAGGAGAGTAAGGTAAGGTGGTGGAGAATGTTGGGAGACCAAAGGCTGCAAATTTTATTATAATAGAATGTAAGGGAAAACTTATTGAGCAATGAAAACCTAAAGCATGGGTGTCCAACCCAGGGTCTGCATGCAGCCTAGGATGGCTACAAATGTGGCCCAACACAAAATCATAAATTTACTTAAAACATTATGAGATTTTTTGTGATTATGTATCACAGTATATTTAACATGTGGCCTAAGACAACTCTCCTTCCATTGTGGCCCAGAGACACCAAAAGGTGGGATACCCCTGAAGCATTAACTATCTGATGTAAATACACATGTGGTGGTGGGGAAAGCGAGCTTTGCAGATAACCTGGTGGAGATGTCAGTGTAGGGAGCTAGCTACACAATACAAACCAGGAATTTGTGAAAGATTTCTAGGCTAAAGATATAAAAATGTGATCATTATTTTAGATGATATTTAAAACTATAAGATTAAATGCAGTCATCCACAGGGGCTGAGTGCAGATATTGGTGGGAACAAAATGATACCACCCCAAAATATGCCTCTGGCATATTGATTTTTTAAACCTCCCCCCCTTTTTTTTAATGATTTTATTTATATATTTGAGAGAAGGGAAGGGATGGAGAAAGAGAGAGAGAGAGACATCTATGGGTGAGAGGAACATCTCTTGGTTGCCTCTTGCGCCCCCAGCTGGGGACCTGACCCACAACCCAGGTATGTGCCCTTACCAGGAATCGAACTGGGGACCTTTTGGTTCACAGGCTGATGCTCAACCCACTGAGACACACCAGCCAGGGCTAAACTGGTTATTTTAAAGAAACATAGGCTCTGGCTGATGTGGCTCAGGGGATTGAGTGCTGGCCTGTGAACCAAAGGGTCACTGGTTCAGTTTCCAGTCAGGGCACATGCCTGGGTTGCAAGCCAGATCCCCAGTTGGGGATGTGCAAGAGGCAACCACACATTGATGTTTTTCTCTCTGCCTCTTTCTCCCTCCCTCCCTCTCTCTAAAAATAAGTAAATAAAATCTTTTAAGAAATAAAAAAAATAAACAGACAACACTGATGAAGCTCTGAAAACTGAGAAGTTAACCTTTTGTAAGAAATATTTACATTTATAATGAAAACCTTCATTTGTAAGGGTGCCTCCCTCTTTGTACCAGGAAGAGAAGGATGATTCTAAATCTAGAAAGTTTTTAATAATGGAGAAGGCAGTGACTTAAATTTGTGTAACAATCTTACCCTTTTTTACTGTGTGTTTTCAGATAACCCCCATAACTGACTCTTCACTCCCAACATCCTCTTTTCTCTTTAGCTGAAGATGGTATTTAGATGGTGGCTTAGGCCATTTCTGGAAGTTTTTCAGTTTTCCTTGGTTTCTTCCATGGATATAGGAGGTACATATGATAGTAAACTTTTGTTTATTTTTTCCTGTTAATTTGCTATTAATTTTATTGTTAGAGTAGCCAAAGAACCTAGAAAGGAAGAAAGGAAACGTTTTACTCCTCTATAATACAGTAGAGCGCCATGGATTATTTTGCAGGGGTGTGTATTCTAGTTGTTAGGGGTTAGGGAGGGGAGAAGGATCAAGTAAAGTTGGTACCAGCAAAGGACAGCCAGAAGAATATGGAGTTCTGGAAGCCAACAGAGGTTTTCAATTTTGACTATGCTGCTGATAGTCAACCTAAGATGAAGACTGAGTATTAATCATTGGATTTAGAAACAAGGAGTTAATAGTTATCTTGATTAGCTGTTTTGGTGGCATGGTGGGGGGCGGGGTACCTTATAGGAGTGGGTTTAAGATAGAATGAATAAGAGATGTTAGAAATAGCAATATAGGGAGGTTTTTGAGGCATTTTGTTGCAAACAGAGCAAAGAAATAGTGTGTGTCTACAGTAGAAAATGGACTCTAGAGAAGGTTTTTAAAAGAAACTGAAAAAAAATTTTTTGTCACTGACAGACCTCATAACAACATTGGTCTCATAAGATTATAATGGATTATAAACAAAAAGTTTGTTTGCCATGTTGAAAGAAAAAGCTGGACCTGATCAGGATGTTGAATTTATTATACTACTAGCTCTTGGTGGTTTAAATAGAGGAGGAGGCTCAGTGTGCTGTCCACCTACCCTGTGTCTGCCTAAGGATGGGCCTAGAGTTTGCCAGTGATGGGGAGGAAGGAAGCCTGAAGCCTGCCCGTGCCCACCTCTGCACGCACACACACACACACACACACACACACACACTCATGTGCACAGACTCACTTCCCTCAGTTTCTCTTTATCACTTTCTTCCCAGTCTCCCTCTTCCTCTCTTCATTGTCCTTCTCTCCCTTTTTCTCCTCTTAAGTTTTATCTGTCTGGGTCTTTTTTAATCTTTGCCCTCCCTTTCTCTCTTCTTCCTTTCATCTCCCTCCCTTCTCCTAATACTTACTCTTCTTCAAAGATTGCATCTCTTCACAGCCCTCCCTAAGCACCCAACCCCTAACGTGTTGTGTGCATGTGTACACACAGATGTTATCTTTTATACCTTTTTTTTTTCACTGTAATACTGTGTTACAATTGCCTACAGTATTCAGTACAGTAAAATGCTGTACAGACTTATAGCCTGGGAGTAATAGGCTATACCATATAACCTAGGTGTGTAGTAGGCTATATCTTCTTGGTTTGTGTAAGTACAGTCTGTGATGTTTGCACAGTGAAGAAATCACCTATCAACATTTCTCAGAACGTATCCCTGTCATTAAGTGGCACATGACTTTAAATAAGATAGGATATGAGAATTCCCATTTGTCTTTTTTCCTAAGAGGTAACTATTGTTAATGGTTTTCTCTCTATGCTTCCATGCCCTTTTTCTTAGCTACTGTACTTAAAAAATATATACTCATACATATGCAGTTGACCCTTGAACCACTCAGGGGCTGAGGGCATCTAACTCCTGTGCAGTTAAAAATCCTCTTATAACTACAGTTGACCCTTAGCATACGTGGATTCCTAACTGTGGAGTTGACCCTTGAAAAATGCAGGTTTGAAATGCAGTCACTTGTTGGGGGGCTGCAAATAAGTGACTTGCATAGTTCAAGCCTGTGATGTTCAAGGGTCACCTGTATATAATTAAAAGCAAAATATAATTAGTCTGTGTGGGATTGAATAGTGGTCACCCAAAAATATGTCGAACTCCTAACCTCTGGAACCTGTAAATGTAACTTTTGGAGAAAGGGTCTTTGTAGATATAATTCAGGATCTCAAGGTAAGGTCATCTTGGGTTAAGGTGGGCAATAAATGTAATGGCAGTCTCCTTGGAAGAGAGGATAAAATGCAGAAAAGCAGGCTATGTGAAGACAACAGACATGGGGAGAAGGTGATGTGAAATTGGAGGTAGAGACCTAAGTAGAGCAATCTGTAAGCCAAGGGACACTTGGAGTCAACAGAAACTGTAAGAGGCAAGGAAGGATTTTTCTCTATGCAGCCTTGGGGAGGGTGCAAGGCTGTGCCTACACTTAGATTTTGGGTTTTTGTCCCCCAGAAATGATGAAGAGTAAATTTCTGCTCTAAGCCACCAAATTTGTGATAATTTGTTATGGCAGCCCAAGGAAACTAATATAGGCTAATACTATATATCTTGTTCTACAGCTTTTAACTTTTTATTGTAAATAGCTTTCGTGTTACTGCATATGGTTGGATTTTGTTCTTTGAAAGCAACTGCTTTGTGTTTCCACAGAGTGAATCTACTGTGCATGGTATATCCATGCATGGTGTAGTATGGACATTTAGCTTATTTCTAAATGTTGTTGCTCAAGTACATTTCTGTTAAATTTCTAGATTTGTCAAATATGCCCTTTTAAAATACTGTTTTTCTTTATATTATCAGCAATGAACATTATAAATCTTTAATTTCTTTTATATGATGGGTGAAAAATAGTATATCATTGCTTTGTTTTACTTTTCTCTACTTGCTAGTGAAATTAAATATTTTGTCATGCTTGGCCATTTGTAAAGCCTCCTAAAAATGAAACTCAAAAAGGAATGTTTAAAAGAAAATGTCAAAATTTAATAAACTTTAAGTATGCTTTTAAGAGACGTGTATAATTTTCTTTATAGTTCTGTTATCTCGTTTTATTAATAAAAATTAAGAATAAAGTTGATTGAAGGAGTTCAAGATCAGCCTCCCTTATCCTCCCCCAACCAGATGTGCCACTTTCACACGTGAGTCATTGTGAGCTGAAGGAAAATCAAGACCCAGCAGTTTCAAGAAAAACTTTTATATCTTTCTTAATTACCTAAAAGAATTTAGATAGGGGTGTCTGGATAGAGAGATAACTTTTTATCTGATTATCTATCTGTATGGCAGGACAAACATTTAATTAGTAAACATCTGCTCTTCTTATCATCCTGTGAATTTCTCTCCTCCCCAGTGAAGCTCCAAGACCCTATCCTATTCCGTAGCTCATAATGGCATATAAGCCTCACTGCCTGCCTTGCCCTTACCTCTCATTGTCTTTGTGGGACCTCTTCACATATGGAATTAAATTAGTTTTTTTCTTCTGTTAGCCTGTCTATGTCAATTTGATTATTAGACCAATCACGAGAAATTGGAAGGGTAGAGGAAAAAAATTTTCTTCTGTACAGCTAATACAAAATGTTAGAAAAGGGGTGGGGGGCACTTTGTAACCTTCAAAGGCAAAAGTAGAAACTTGCTTGACTTACTGAACTTAAAAATACAAGTAGTCCTGCATAAGATAGAATTAACTTGTAGAAAACTGGCACTTTGTAACTATTAGAAAACCACTTTTGTCATGAGTTGCAATTCTTACCTCTTAAAATCATGAGTTCTAGATACAACTTCTCACACCACTCTTTGAACCCTATGCTTAGATTTGTAATTTTTTTTTTTGTATTTCGTGTGTGTGTGTGTGTGTGTGTGTGTGTGTGTGTGTGGGTGGGTGGTGGGGGTTGGTTAATGCCCAAAATATACTCTGGTAAATTGTTAAATTTTCTTCAGGAAAATTATGGTTTAGTTTATCATTTAAAGTAGGGATTTAAATAATGAATGACATGGTCCTTTCATAATAAAAACCCTGTATTTTCTGAAAATCAGCAACATCATGATAATCTTAATTATTGAAATTAAAAATATTCAGGGCATCTTAAATTATTTAAAATGAAGATAAATAATCCAAAAGGAAAGACTTATTGCTCGTATAATAATAGACTTAACAGGAAATATGGCCAGTGAATTGAATTGCTGCATGTTCCTCACTTTGAATTAAGTGGTGAATTGATCAACAAACTGCTATATAAACTATCCCTTCCAACACTGAGGATTTGATTGATATGGTTTTTCCTCTAGGTATCCTACTGTTAATGATAAACTTGATATCTGTTGAGTCATAGGTCTGTGAAAGATAGTTTCTCTTCTAAGATATCCAGAATACTCTATGTAAGTTTTGTGAATTTTGTTTAAATCTTGAGAAACATTATTTTTAGTTTTCTTTACATTGCTTTATATCTGGTCAGAGGAACTAGGGTGAAAAATGAAAAATTGTCATGAAGTTAAGAAAACTAAACAGTACTTTGGAAATGGTACATGATGAGGCAGGTCAACAGCATTTAGGAGTGAAAGTGAATGAAAGAGTTAGCCTTTAAAGTTCTTGTCTTGCTGGATGTGAACATAGTTATGAATGACACTGAAAAACATTGAAGGAAATGAAGGACATCAGGCCATTATCAAGTGATGATGAGAAAATGCAGTCAATTTTCTAAGCGGGAACAGTTTTTGATTATGTGGATGAATAGGAAAGACACTCCTGTATATCTCCTCTTCTGTACTACAACATTGAGTACCTTGTAACCATATGAGTGAGTTTTCCATATATCAAGCAGTTCCATGACACCAACTGGGACCTGGGTGTCCTAAAATTTTAATCAGTGCTGGTACAACTTTCCTGGAGTTAGCATCAGATCCCACGAGGACTCAATTCTGCAAGAAACGTGCCCACCCCCAACCCTCCCTATTGAGGCAGGCACACACACTTTCAGACACCAATAGCAAGTCCAGATTGTTACTTATGCTTCTGAGTGACTGACTATAAATTGGAGGTTCCCGTGACTCCTTCCTTGGATTCAATTAATTTGCTAGAGTGGCTCATGGAACTCAGGAAAAAAGTTTTCTTACTCATATGGGCTTATTATAAAAGGATACAGACAGGTGGAAAAGATGCCTAGAGCAAGGTATGGGGGAAGGGGCATGGCATCCTCCCATCACCCCCTAACATGTTCACCTACCCAGAAAGCTCTCCAAATTACATCTTTTTTGGGGTTTTTATGGAAACTCTATCAAGCAGGCATGATCAATTAAATCATAGACAGTTGGTGATCAAATCATCCTCTAGCCCTCATCCTTCCCTGGAGGTCAGGGGATGGGATTGTTCCAGCTAACCCTCTAATCACATGGTTAATTCCAGAGCAACAAACCTCCATTGTTTGGGGATTTCCAAAAATCACCTAATTAATTTAAACTCAGGTGTTATTGAAAGGGGCTTGCTATGAATAACCAAAGATACCATTATCACTCAGGTCAGTAAAAAAATTACAAGGCTTTTAGGAGCTCTCTGCCATGAAGACCAAATATGTATTTATTATAATAAACAATCAAATACAAAATGCTTGTGTATGAATAAAGTAATGATCTCAGCAAAGACATTATCTTCCTATTAAATTGAGTATGTAATTGAGACATTAAAGGAAGACATTTTTAGTAGGAGCAAAAGATGGTTTGATCTGTCCTGTAAGACAACTGGTTAGCAAATCAAAAGGCTGTGAAAACTATGGGTACCTGTACACAAAATATTTTCTAAAATAAGTAGCTCAGTTCTGTTCAGTTGTTTAATGTACACAAAATAGAAAACAATTTCTTGATTCTTGACTATAAAGCAGGTGTGGTTGAATTGTTAGATACAGAAGCTCAGTAATGTAGATTTTTGCCTGAGTCTCCATGGGAACAAAATCTTTATCAGCATTTGTTTATTAGTCTCAAACCTTCTTAAAACAATCTCTCACAACAGGAGATTTTTACAAAGGGGAACCCTTGTTTTACAGGAAACTACATTCCCTGAAACAGTGATTTCCCATGTTTTCGATGGGTTGAAATAACCAGAAAACAAGAGTGTTCTCCACAAACTTGTTTACTATTTTATGATATGAAACAAGATTCTAAGAAGAGAAAATCATACCTTCAGGAAATAAGGATCATCTTAAGAATTACATTGCAACTATTATTCCAGAAACCAATTGGTCCTGAGTGGCTGTCAATGACTCGTCTTTTGGAATTAATTTAATAAAATAGCATTGGGAGGCAGGAGAGTATATAGGTTTAAGTTTTGGTTTTGTCACTTATTTGATTTTTGGGCAAGTCATATATCTCCTTTAGTCGCAGTTTCCTGTTCTGTAAATTGATAGTTATGCCTGTTAATGAGGCTGAGAGAATGTTTCTGAAAGTGATTTATGAACTGTCAAATGATATATATTTAAGGATGTTTTGCTATATATGTTCTGCTTTTAAAGATTGTAAATGGAAAGCTATGGATAAACTGAAAAAAAGGGAAAGAAATGTTTAACAGAGTCTTACTAAAACTCCAAATCAAATTTTATTTTGTAAGTTTTGCGGAGAGGATTTAATGTCAGGAGTTACTTATAGCAAAAGTTGACATTTGGCTCAATTATCACCTACTTTTCTTCAATAAATGTTTTTTAAAAATCTAAAACAAACAGGACCTGTTTTAGTGTTAAATGTTTAATAATCATTGGGTTTTCTATGGTTATGTTTATTTCATTAAAAAAAAGACTGAGTATCTGACTAGTGGTAAATGTACCTCATGCTTACTTATTGAAACATTTGCTGTGTATTTCAATTTTTAGAAATGTATTTTATAACTCCTGATATTCACAGAATACAACCTTTGTTTTCTATTATTTTTCTATTTCTCTTAGTTGCATAATTCTGCATACTAAAATGTCTGGGTTGTGTGTAATTTCAGACTTCAAGTAGATAAAGTTTACCAGTAATAAAAAAGTGCAGTGCATTAGGGTAGTAGGTGGTAGTATCTGTGATTGAATTCTTTTTTTTTAAAACCAGAAATCCTTAGGCTGCTGCCATTAGAAACAACTGGAGTGTTAGTTAAAAATTTGACCTCTGATGCTCCTCCAAGACTTTGTGAATCAAAGTCAACATTTGTTATACATTGGAATTATCTGGGGAGTTAAAAAGGTTCTGATGGCTGGACTTTACCCCCAGAGAATCTGATTTAATTGGTCTGGAGTTGTGGCTAGTATTTCTTAAACTGAATCATTGTACAGAAGTACCTGGAATGCTTCTTAAAATGGGAACTGTTGGGCCCCAAACTGAGAGTTTGTGATTCAGTTGCTCATGGTTGGGGCCTCAGATTTTGCAGTTCTAATAAGTTCACAGGAGATGCGATGCTAGTCTGGGGACTACACTTTCAGAATTGTACTCTGACCATGTAATTTGGAGAATATGTAATATTAAATGAGAAAACTTAAGTTCATTAAGAATGTAGGAAATGTAATACATTTCAGAGTAAAAAGTGGTAAGTGTGGTTGGTAATTGCTAAATTTTAACTTATAAGGCAGAAAGGATATTGCTGTATTCATTATATCTGTAAGTCTAAAATCTTCATTTACAATGAAAAAATCCTAAATATTATAAATAATAACTTACCAAAAAGAAAGTCCTGAGAGATATTAAGGAGAGCAAATGTTTTTGTCAGGTTTGCTTTGGTATAATTTGTGTACAGTAAAATTTATTCTTTCATAAGTTTTGACAGATGCATCAGTTTTGTGCCATCAACAGAATCAAAATACCGAGTTATAACCATTCACTCATGCCCCTGCGTGGTGTAACCCTTCCTCCAACCCCAGCTTCTTTCAAGCACTGATCTCTTTTCTCACCTTACACTTCTGCTTCTTCCAGAATGTCACATAAATGGAAGCATCTAGTATGGAACCTTTTGATTCTGGCTTCTTGCACTAAGCATAATGCAATTGAGTTCCATCCATATTGCTGAGGTTATCAATCCATTCTTTTTTCCACTCCCCCCTTCCTTCCTCACTTCCCTCCCTCCCTTTGCAGTTTAGGTTTATAGCAAAATTGAGCTGAAAGTGCAGAGTCCACATATTGTCCCTGCCCCCACCCCCCATGTACATCATCCCCCACTAGCACAGAGTCGTTCTTTGGTTACAGTCAGTGGACCTATATTGATAGTGCTCAAAGTCCATAATTTACATTAGGGTTCATTCTTGTACTTTCTATGAGTTTTGACAAAGTGTAATCACATGTACCATCAGTATAGTATCATACAGAATGGTTTGCCCTAAAAATGCTTTGCCTATTCATCCTTCCCTCTCTCTTAATCCCTGGCGACCACTGATCTTTGTACTGCCCTCCATAGTTTTTGCCTTTTCCAGAATGCCATACATTGTTGAAATTACCCTGTATTTAGTGTTGTTTCTGGATTGACGTCTTTCACTTAATAATACATATGTCTTTTCATGGCTTGATAGCTCATTTCTTTATATTCTTGAATATACTTTATCCATTCACCTGCTAAGGATATCTTAGTTGCTTCCAAGTTTTAGCAGTTATGGGTAAAGCTGCTGTAAACATCTATGTGTAGGTTTTTATGTGAACAGAAGTTTTCAATTCGTTTGGATAACTTTCAAGTCTTGTAGTTGCTGCATTTATACATATGGCCAGTATATGTTTAGTTTTGTAAGAAACTGCCAAACTATCTTTCAGCTGGCTATGTTACTTTGCATTCTTGCCAGTAATGTAAGAGAGTTCCTGTTCCTCTACATCCTTTCCAGCACTTGATCTTGTAAGCGTTGCATATTTTGGCCATTCTGATAGATGTGTAAGTAACGTTCTGTTGTTTTGTATGATGTCAAGTATCCTTACATAGGTTACATGAGGTATCTGTTCAGCTCTTGAGATCCATTGTCCTTTTAAAAGTTGGATTATTCTTTTTAGTTACTGTTGAGTTTTAAGAGGTTTTTTTTTTTATTTTGCCCTGGCCAGGTAGCTCAGTTGGTTAGAGAGTCATTTGGATATGACAAGGTTGTAGGTTCAGTACCCAGTTGGGGCACATATGAGAATGAACCAGTGAAGGCATAAATAAGTGGAACAACAACAACCACTCCCAAAAAGTTTTCTTTTGTATTTTTTTAGTGTACAAGTCTTTTAAAAAGTTTTAAAATTCTTTTTCGATGCCATAAAGGGAATTGCTTTAATTTTATTTTCAATGTGTTCATATGTGGTTTATGGAGACAAAACTGATTTTTTTAAAATTAAATTTATTAGGGTAACATTGGTTAATAAAATTATATAGGTTTCAGGGGTATAGTTTTATAATACATCATCTGTATATTGTATCGTGTGTTTACCACCCCAAGTCTAGTCTCCTATCATCATTTATTCCCCTTTCCCTCCCACTCACCCCCTTTCCTTCTGATAATCACCATGCCATTGTCTGTGTATATGACTGTTTTTTCCTTTAATCTCTTCACCTTTTTCACCTAGCCCCACAAGTCGCCCTCTCTTCTGACAGCTGTCAGTTTATTCTCTGTATCTGAGTCTGTTTCTGTTTTATATGTTTATTTTGTTTATTAGATTCTACATACAAGTGAAATCATATGGTACTTGTCTTTTTCTGACTGGTTTATTTTACTTAGTATAATACTCTTCAGGCAGACCATGCTGTCCCAAAAGATAAGATTTCCTTCTTTATTATGGCTGAGGAGTAGTATTCCATTATGTAAATAAATGTACTACCCCTTTTTTAGCTACTCATCTACTGATGGATACTTGGGTTGCTTCCAAATCTTGGCATAGACAGTAAAATCTTTGACATTTCTTGTAGCAATATTTTTTCTGATATATCTCTTTGAGCAAGAGAAATCAAAGAAAAAAATAAACAAGTGGGACTCCATCAAACTAAAAAGTTTTTGCACAGCAAAGGAAACCATTAACAAAATGAAAAGACAACCCACTGAATGAGAAGGCATTTGTCAAAGATACATCTCATAAGGATTTCATATCCAAAATTTATAAAGAACTTATAAAAACTCAATACCAAAAAAATCCAGTTGAGAAATGGGCAAAGGACCTGAATAGACACTAAACCAAAGAGGACATAAAGATGGCCAATAGGCATATGAAAAGATGCTCAACAGCCCTAATCATCAGAGAGATGCATTTGAGATATCACCTCACACTTGTTAGAATGTTTCTCATCAATAAATCAAACAATAAGTGTTGCCAAGGATGTGTTGCAGCTACTGTAGAAAGCAGTATGGAGTTTCCTCAAAGAAATAAAAGTGGAACTGCCATGCGATCTAACCATTCCACTTCTGGAAATATCCAAAGAAACATTGAAACACTAATTTAAAAGAATATATGCACCCCTGTGTTCTTTGAAGCATTATTTGTAATAACCATTTTATTCTTTTAACTATATTCCTGTTCCCTCCCTCCATCCCTTCTATCCTTCTATCCTTCCATCCTTTCTTCTTAAAGAAGCCCTTTGACATTTCTTGTTACCGGTTTGGTGGTAACCAACTCCTTCACCTTTTGTTTGGGAAGCTCTTTATTTCTCCTTCAATTTTAAATGATAGCCTTGCTAGGTAAAGTAGTCTTGGTTGTAGACCCTTGTTCATCACTTTGAATATATCTTGCCAATTCATTCTTTAGCAAAGATTTGCTGAGAAACCAGCTAACAGACAGTCTTATAGACACTCACTTGTGGTTTACTGTCTTTCTCTTGCTGCTTTTAAAATTCTCTCTTTCTCTTTAACTTTTGTCATTTTAATTTTGACATGTTTTGATGTGGCCCTCTTTGAATTCATCTTGTTTGGGACTCTGCACTTCCTAGACTTGTGTGTCTTCTTTTCTTCACCATATTGGGAAAGTTTTCAGTCATTATTTCTTCAAATAAGTTCTCGATTCCTTGCTCTGTCTGTTTTCCTTCTGATACTTTTGTGATGTGGATCTTGTTAACACTTCATGTTGTCCCAAAGGTCCTTTAAACTTTCCTCATTTTTAAAAATTCATTTTTCTTTTGCTGCTCTGATTGGGTGTTTTTTGCAACTTTGTCTTCCAAATTGCTGATTTAATTCTCTGCTTAATTCAACTGTTTATTCCTTCTAGTGTATTCTTCATTTCAGACATTGTAATTTTCATTTCTGACTGCTTTTTTAAATGGTTTCTGTCCTTTTTTTCATACTGTTGTAGTTCTAAGTTCCTTGAACATTCTTATAACCATTTTTTTTAAAACTCTGTCTGATAAATTGCTTACCTCCATTTCATTTAGCTCTTTTTCTAGAGATTTATCTTGTTCTTTAATTTGGGGCATGTTTCTTTGTCTCCCTATTTTGTCTGCTGCTTTGTGTTTGTTTCTTTGTGTTAGGTAGATCTGCTATGACTCCCAGTCTTGGTAGGGTGGTCTTATAGTAGATGTCCTATAGGAACCCAGTGGCACAGTATTTTTGATCACCTGAGCTGTGTGCTCCAGGAATGTCCCTTGTGTAGGTTATGTGGGGCCTCCTGTTGTAATTGAGCCTTGATTGCTGTTGGCCTGTTTGTATATGGGGTTGACTCTTAGGCTGGCTGGCTGTGAGAATCAACCTTGACCACGGTGTATGATCTGCTGTGCAGATGCTAACCATATGAAGCAGCCACAGCAGTCTAGAGCCTGCCGAGATCTCCCTTTGGATATACTGCTAATGAAGCTAATTGGATTCTACCCTAAGGTTGTCTGAAGCTGGCCACTAGGTGGTACTGGTTTTGGCTTCTTGGGAGAGACTCTGGTGCAGAACAATATCAGACACTGCTGGTGACTGGCCTTGGCCAACCTGATTGGAGCTATGAAGTGATCCACAGTTTGTGACTGCCTCTGCTGGGCCTGGGTATGCGTATGAAGGACCAAGTTGTGCTCTGAGGTTGGCTTTTACTAGCAACAAGCCTGGGGTCAGGTCAGCAAAAGTCCCAAGGCACCCTGAGATCCACCTCTGCCTGCCTCCACCTGCCAACTGCCTGTTTGTCTCAGTCACTGAAAGAGCCTCTGGAAGTACTCGAGTTGCATGAGATAGATTCTCAGGGAGTCACCAGGAAGGAGCGAGTGGTGTCACCAGGTCTATACAGGTTCAGACTTGGTGCCAGTGTTGGGTCTGAGACCACTGAGCAAATGTCCCAGGGCATACCAAGTCTATCTGCCACCTGCTGGATGCTTGCACACCTTTGTGGTAGGTCAGGATCGTAAGGGAGTCTTCAGGGTGAGGCCAGCAGAGTTTATTAGCCAGAAACAGACCAAGATTTGGCTTTGTGAGGGGATGGCTCTGCACTGTTTGGAAGTGCAAGGGAAAAATACCCCCCTGTCCTAGGGCCACACAACTCACTCTGTCCCATATTCTACCAGGAACCTGATCTCAGCATTTGGGGCTGTCAGGAGTCTGGAGGATAGATAGGGCTAGTTAATCTCCCCTGAAGGCCAGTCAGGTTCACAGGAAAATGGGCAGAATGGCCTCCCACCCGAAGCCATATAACTCAGTCACTGACACCCGCTGAGGCAGTTGACTTCTCAACAGGGTGCAAACTTCACAGAGTTGGGCTGCTGGGAATGTAGAGGGTAGAACTATTGTATATCCCCAGGTTCATGCCATATGGAGGGGAGTACAGCACCCAAGAAAGATGTCTGAGGTATGGGAGAGGAGCAGAGCCCAGGGATCCTGGTGGCTGTTCCTTTATCTCTCTTCCCAGAGCCACAAACCCCAGTCTCTCATGCTACTCTAGTTGGCTCTGCCCTCTCCCTGCCAGAGCCCAGGGTGAGTGGCTGCAAACAAGAATTTGTGCCTTGGTATTTTAAGAGGGCGCCTGTGCCTCTAGTGTACTTCTGTCTCTCTCTGGTCAACAGAATCTGCACTGATTTTCACAGGAAGATGTTAAGTGGGTGTTTCTGCCTGGCTCTTGTGCTCTGGGCTTGGAATCCCAGCTTGGCATTGAGACCCCAACCTTCTAAACTTTTGAAAGGGGAACTTCCCTTTGAGGCCGAGATATCCCTGTAATCTCAGTTGCCGTCTGTAGGAGTGAGGCCAGCCCTTTTAGCATCTCTGCCTTTCTTACCAGTCCCCATTTGGCTTTTTCTATAAATTTTTGGTTATAATGCTTCTTTTCAGCTAGTCTTCTGTTTGTTATTCAGGTTGGTTGCTCTATATTTTTGTTGTAATTCCAGTTTGGCCCTGGAGGAGTTGAGTGTAACATCCATCTATGCTGCCACCATCTTGGATCCCTTCATGATACAACTGATTTTGAGTGATTTTGTATCATGCAACTTTGCTATTTTTTTAGTGCTAAAAAGTTATTTTGTGTGGAATATTGAGTATTTTTTTTTTATGTATGTCATCTGCAAACAGAGGCAGTTTTACTTTTCTAATTTGGATGCTCTTTTTTTTCTTTCCCAATTTCTGTGGTTTCTACTACTTAGGATTTATAATACCTTGTTGAATAGAAATGACGAAAGTATCCATTCTTAACTTTTTCCAGATTTCAGCCTTTCACTATTAAAATATAAGCTGTGATTTTTTTCTTGTATTGCCTTTATGTTGCAGTAGTGTCCTATTAGTTTGTTGAGTGTTTGTAGTCATGAAAGGGTGTTGAAGTTTGGCAAATGTGTTTATTGTGTCAATTGTGATGATCATGTAATTTCCCCCCTTCATTTCATTAATGTGTATTGCTTTCATTGATTTTTGTATGTTGAAACATCCTCATTTTCTAGGAATAAATCTCATTTGGTTATGACATATAATTCCTTTAATAATTTATTGAGTTCAGTTTGTTAGTGTTTGGTT
>VMDR010018523.1:0-19105 GCA_007922815.1 Macrotus californicus
CATAAATGGTAGGTAGAAGATAGACAGGGGGAGGTTAAGAACAGTATAGGAAATGTAGAAGTCAAAGAACTCATATATATGACCCATGGACATGAACTAAAGGGGGGGAATGTGGGTGGGAGGGGGTGTGCAGGGCAGAGGGGAGTAAACGGGAGAAAATGGGACAACTGTAATAGCATAAGCAATAAAATGTATTTAAAAAATAAAAGAAAAAAAAAGAATGAGTCTGTTTTCTTTTGCTACTTTTCTGCCTAATGGGGAAAAGAAAGAAAGAAAAGTACCCTACAGATTCCATTAAAACAAACCAAACAATCAAATCCTAGAGTATAGAGTCAATAAAATCTTAGCTTGACGTAGGCCCTGACTTGGCAATATGAATCAGCCAGTGGTTTCCCTGACCTGGTTGGACAGGAATATAAGGAAATGAGAGGCAGCACTAAGATTTAACGAGCATACTACCCATACTGATTTCTTGTTACTCTGTAGTGCTATCACACTCCTGCACTGGGCTCAGCCTTGTGACGTACTTTGGCCAATGGGATGTTAACATACATGATGCCAGCAGAGACCTGAAAAGTGCTTGAGTTTCCACTTGTTCTTTTATTACTCTGTCACAGCCATGAGCATATGTCTGTTAGCCTGCTGGTGGATAAGAGACACACGGGACAGAGCTAAGTCACCCCAGTTATCCCAGCTGAGACCATCCTAGATCAGTCTACAACCAGCTAACCCCCATACATGATAAGCAAGTCCAACAAAGACCAGAAGAATGTTTAGCTAAGCCAAGACCAGCAAAGCTTCTGAGCACACGTCCCAAATGCATGAGCAATAAATGTTCATCGTTGTGTGGTTTGTGATGGTTAGTTACGTAGTGTTATCATGGCACTGGATAATTGATACAAAACCTGCAGTGAGGAAATGGTTTCTGGGAAAACATAGTGTACGTTGTGCTGCATGCCATATGAAAATGATGGTAGGGATTTTTATTAAGATAGACTGTAGTGCTACATGAGTAAGCCCCATCCAAATAGTAGGGGAAGGACTCTCACTTAAAAGATGAGATCATTCCTGCCCCAATCACTCTAGAAAAGGAGTATATCTCCAAGTAGAAAGTAACTCTAAGAGTGAGATCAGTCAGAAAGATGATATGGTAGGAGCTTTTGTCCAGGAGGGTGTTTCTCTAGGGTTCATTCAGAATGACTTCTGCTGTGTGGAGACTGTCTAGGAGCTGAGAAGTGAAGGCTCAGGAGTTTCCATGTGATGACGACAGTGATGGTGATGATGATAACAGCCAACACTTACCGAGAAGTTTGCTTATTATGTTCCAGGTACGATACTCAGCTCTTGAGATACACATTAACTCATTTAATCTTCATAACAACTCCACCAACTTTTTCTCCATTTTATATGTGAGGAAGCTGAAGCCCAGAGCTGTTAAGTGACTTGCCAAAGACAAATAACAGTTAAACAATAGAGCTGGGTGATCACCAGTCTGATTCCAGAACCTCTGTGCCAAAGGGCTTTGCAACCAGAGCAGACAGGCTGGGCTGGGACCAGAACTTCACACTTTGTAAACTGGGTTGTTGATGTAGCTTATACTCTGTTTCTGACTTTGCATGGGAAGGAATTTCAACCCACCATGAAGCCTATGTCATGTTGGTATCAGGGATGGAATAGACAGAGAGAACTCGGGTGGGAATGAGAGAAAAAGCAAAAAGAAAATCCTGATGGGAAGGTAAAGTTGGGGGACAAGGTCATGTGCCCTTAGTCAGGAGCTTTACCTCACTCACTTTCTCCTGGAGATTCTCTACCTGGTGCTGTTTCCATGGATGTCCTGGGTTTAGTTTTATTGAAGAGAGTAGAATTTTCATATGTTTTGTATGTGCCAGGCACTTTTCTACACGTCACATACATTATGCATTGAATTCTAACAACAACATGTCAATGATTAACGATATTTTTATCCTTACTTTTAAAGATCAGTGTCATTCAAAATGTAGTTTTTGGACTGGTCACAAGCTGTGAATTCTTTCTTTCCTGCCCACAGCAACATGAGAAATGGAGAGTAGCTGTTTAGAAACTTCTAATAATTAGAGTGATTTTTGTACCTGTTAAATAATACTTTAAAAAAATGAATGTATATTTTATAAATTTATGTTTTCTATTTCATTTTCCTGGTAATTCATTTTAATGCATTTTACAAAAGTGTTTTTCCTTAAATGGATTGGAAATTTAAGAAATACAATTTGGGAAACAGTTCTAGATAATAGAATTGAGGTTCAGAGATTTTAAGTAACCTGCCAATGAGTCATTAAGAGGCAGGGCAGAATTCAAACTTGTCTTAAGCCAATGTTCATGAAATCAGTTTATTTGTATTAAAGTTAATGTCCAACTTGACTAATACTATGGCTGCTTACATCTGCCTATTCAAACAATAATGCTAAGTTTGATTTTGGGGGGCTGGGAGGAGAGTGGTAGTATTGGGCCTTTCTATTGATGATCAGTTGAGTCATTACAAAACATAGAAACAGGACTTTGGAGCTGGACTTTAAAAATCAAAATGATCTCCAGGTCCATCCATACTGTTGCAAAGGGTAAAATTTTCTTCTTCTTTTTTTACTACTGAGTAGAATTCCATTGTGTAAATGTCCCATAGTTGTTTTATCCACTCATCTACTGATAGACACTTGGGCTGCTACCATATCTTGGAAATTGTATATAACATTGCAATGAACATAGGAGTGCTTATGTTCTTTGGAATTAGTGTTTTGGATTCCTTCGGATATTCCCAGAAATGGGATGGCTGGGTCAGAAGGCAGATCCATGTTTAATTTTTTCAGGTATCTCCATACTGCTTTCCACAGTGTCTGCACCAGTCTGCATTCCCACCAACAGTGCACAAGGGTTCCCCTTTCTCTACATCCTCACCAGCACTTGTTTATTGATTTATTGATGACAGCCATTCTGATAGGTGTGAGATGATATCTTATTGTGGCTGTGATTTGCATTTCTCTGATGATTAGTGATGTTGAGCATCTTTTTATATGTCTATTGGCCATCTGTATGTCCTCTTTGGAGAAGTGTCTATTCAGGTCTTTTGCCCATTATGCTAAGTAAATTAAGTGATAGTCAAAGAAAGGCAAATACCATATGATTTCACTCATATGTGGAATCTAATGAACAAACTGGACTAACAAGCAAAATAGAGACAGACTCACAGACAGAGGAGGATGACAGCTAAAGGGGGAGGGTAGGGGGAGGGGTTGAGCAAAAAGGAAAAAGGACTCATGGACATGGACAACAGTGTGGTGATTTTTTGTGGGGGAGGGTAGAGGAGGGATATAAGGGGACTAAATGGTAATGGGAAAAATACAATAAAAAAAAATCAAAATGAGGCTACCAGTGAGTGTGCAGTAGATACACGTAGTAAATGCAGCCATGGCATGCTTCATTCATTATCACTTGGAAGTAACAGCACAGCTTTTTTTCTTTTCGCTTCTTCTGCAGTTCCCTAAAGGAAAAAATAGGAAATACATAAAATTCTCATATAAGAAAAATTTTCTTACAGGCCCTATGATAGTGAAGCAGCTCATTTTGCGGTTTCAAATCCAAAGGAATGTCTTCATATCATCTGTTAAAATAAAATCATGCAGTGGTAACAGCAAGAAGTAATAGACAGACATGGGCTTTGGAGCAAGACCCACTTGGACTTGAAGCCTGCTTTTGCAATTTTCTCGCTCTGAAACCTTGGCATTATGTGAACATTTCTGAACTTCTTTTTTCTCATTTGTAAAATGTGAATAATTCATACCTCATAGGATTTTGGGATAATTTAATCAGGCAGGTCATAAACTGCTCTCATCAAGTATAAAGCAGGAGGATAATTATATCAAATGCCCCCAAACCAAATATATTTAACCAGCTTGTTTGAGATCCTTTCAAATGTACAATCTCAAAATAATTAAAGGTGTTTTTTTTTTAATTTAGTTACTCAGCAAGTAGGTTTTTTCAGCAAGGAATAAAACAAGGTCATTTGACTCAATTTTAAAAATTGAATTAACTGAATGTTTTGCATGTTTTGTTTCGGTATAGAGAGAGTCTAATGATTCAGGAGGACATTCTGGTCCATTGTACACGGAAAACTGGTTTCATTTTATTGAATTTGTGATGCACTCACTTTTATAGATTACTGATAATCTTGTCTCATAAAGATGTTGAGTCAAATTAGGTCATGTAATACACAATTTCTGGTACACGATAAGCACTGATTAAATATAACACTGCTGATTTCACTTTATTCATAAATGCTATAATTTTAAGGTTAATGTCACTTTACAGGATTTATGTACTATGATTAGTACTTTTGTTGACTTTTTTACTTTAACACCTAACAATAAAATTTTTTGTATTCCGACGGTAGAAATATGAGCCCCATGATTTAAAGCTGCTATGAATTTGCCTTGAAACTCTATGTTGAAATTTCTCCAAATGAATACTAATAAAATCTCTATGATAAATGATTCTCAAGGTCTGCGTTCCAACTAGTTTCTGAAGCTGTGTTGAGCCTTTGGCATTTCCTCAGTAATTGGCCCCTAAATTGTGTCAACAAGTGCTTGTGTAGTCTTTATAGTTTTGCCTGACTACTTTTTTGCCTTTAACCATTCCAATATTCCGTTCTGAACAAAACACAAACCTGTGCTTTAGACCATTAATTGATTTTCGTTGAAACATCCTGGGGGTCTAAAGTCCAAAGCCTCTTTCAGGAGCTCATTTTAAGCAACATTGGAAGCTATTTCAGAACACCATAAAAGATTAGTTAGAAAGCCACCTGGAAACATTGGGTAACTTTGTTTTCATCATCTGGTGTCACTTTGGTTGAACCTACAGATTTTAGATCCTTTCAGAGCACATATAATAACCAGATCACAGAATTATTTAAGCATTAAATGAAATTAAGTATGTAAAAGTCCTTTCCAAACTATCAACAATATATGCAGGATATACAAATGTCATACATTGTTATTTCACAGTATGCTCCTACTTCCCATGTCATGGTCATACTTACATGACAATGTCCCAAACAGGAAGGCAGGGGTTGGGAGGCTTTCTTCAGATTTTCTTTCTTTTTATCAGGCTGGAACATCTTTCTCTGAAAGCCCCACTTCAGCAGATAGATTGCCCTTAAGATTTCAGTAGCCAAAACTAGGTCACATATTCATCTCTAAGGGAAGATCATGAAATTACCACCTCAGGCAAGAGGAAGCAGGATTACCATGACTGGTTTAGGTCAAAGGTACACAAATGGTCACATTGGAAGGTCTTTGATATCCAACCTCTAGTCTCAAGAGCCTAGCTTAGCTCTTCTGGGCTCCCTAACTTCTTAGCTTCTAGCCTGCTTCCATATGGATATTTCTCTTATCTTAACATTTCCTGGACATCTTGACTATACACTCTGATTTTTCCTCTTAAAATGTACTTATCATTTCCATGAAGGAAGCCTGACAATCTCAAAGAACTCCTCCAAGTGTGCCTGAACTCTGCTACGTGAATTCTTCCATGTGTAATACCTTCTCTGTACCTCTTGTCCATCTACGACAATATGGAATTGGAGGAAAATGATAAGCTTTGGAATCAGATGAACCAGAATCTGAATCACTGGCCCCATAACATCTTAGTTAGGTATTGAACCTCTCTGGACCTTCAAAAACTCTTCTGTTAAAGAAAAAATAAAAATATCTGTTTCATAGGATATAGTACAAGAATAGAAAAGTACTTGATCCTAATATCTGAAAGAAGTGATTCATTTTTTGTTATTTATGTTATCAAACCACACATCAGTTCCTGTGATTGCTCTATTTCTAAGTCTGGTTCCTACTCTTTACTTGACTTAGTTGGGTAAGGGACCTAGTTTTTGAAGACATCCTGGTTTAATGTTATATGCCTTCAAGACATGCTTGTTACTTCCAATATTCTGCTCTTTGTTGATTCTGACACAACTCTGGATAAAAGGTGCTTGTACCCCTGTGCTCCAGTTTGAAAGACACAACAATAATAAATGCTTATGGAAATAAAAATATATAATTTAATGAACATATAAAAAAGTGCAATAAGGATCAGCAAAGCCCAACTGAAGTCACAACAAAGGCGCTGGCAACATGAATAGCAACAAGGACACTAAAACTTCAAAGGACAATAAAATTATCTAGCTATTACAGAAAAAGAGAGCAACAGAAACAGAGAGAGATCAGGAGAAGACAATGGATCAAAAGAGAGAGGGACCTGGACATGACCCAAATCATTCTGGTTAATGAACTGTTAAGAAAAGACCTGGAAGCCCAAATGATATTCACATTTCTGTAGATTTCCTTTAGAACATAATGAAACGCAATTAGCTGTATTTGTTTAATTTAGTCACAATTTCTGATATAATCTTTTTCATGGTGTATATGTTGTTACACCAAGTATTTATTTTTATTTCATTTTTGGATATATAGATCCTCAGAAGAAGCCAAGTAATATCTAATATAGGTCAATCTGGCTCTTAACATTAATTATCCCTTGTTGGGTTCACCAGCACTCCTAATCCACACAGAACTAGGGCGAGGTGAGATGTCTCACAAATATTTACCTTTCCTTACCTGTTGTTGAAACCTTGCATTCAGCGTTTAACCTAGAGGCAGAAACATAAGACAGATTGGCCATTATCATCAAATCCTTTCTGTTCATGTTCTAGACTGTTTACCTGGATTCTTCACACTAGTCATTCTGCCCCACGTGAGTTGTTGAGATTTTACTGCACACCTGGCCTTGGCTAATCTATATTATTTGTTTCTTGACCTTGGCTAATCTAGATGACTGGTTTCTTGACCTTAGCTAACCTTGGTTACTGGTTTCTTAACCTTGTGCTTTTCCATGACCTTATGTTTTTGAAGAGTAATTTTTGTTTTGATGCCAACCAGGGTCTTCTATCTCTCACCTCACCATTTCTGGGGAGATCTGCATTTTGTGGTTTTAAGTGGAAACAATTCTGATTTCAATGATCAGTACACAGCTCTCTTTCCACTAGTCACCACACTTGTCAGCCCTGTCCCCCTCACTGGCTTCTGCCCTCTTCCCAACTGAACCCATCCTTTGTGGATCCCTGCCCTGAGTCCCAGTCTACCTTCAGGTCTCATTCCCTGTTTCATATGCTGAATTTGACCTGCTTCTCAGTTCCACTGACTCCCCAGATTCTGAGATATGTTTTGGTACAGCCTTCTTTTTGCAATAGTGATAAAACATAGTGGAAGAGAACAGGCATTTCACCAGCACTTTCCCGCTTTCTTGGACTCCATAGTCCTTAGAGACAGGGCCCAAAAATGAGATGGCAAAGACAAAGCTATGCACCAAGTATTTGCTTAGAAAACGCTTCCTTTTTTTGTCACTAGTATTTTCATCTCTCTATAACTTTTAAAATAGTATAACCATCAGTCTGGCAGCAATTTCATTTCCATGGAATCCCAATGGAAAAAGATTTTATTTCATCTAATCTAAATAGTAATAATAGCAAACTTCCATTGAGCACTGAGCTGTGTTAACTAATATACTACTCACTCCAACCTTCTGAGCTATTATTATTGCTACCTCTTTATAGATGAAGAAACTGGGAAACAGAGAGGTTAAGTAACTCTCCAAAATCACACAGCAAATAATTGTCAAACATGATTCAAACTTGTACATTCTGCAGAGTCTAAGCTCTTAAGCATTACACCATGTACTTCTAGATCTTTGATACAGTACTTTGTATAAATAAACAAATCATAGAGGATATAATAATTACTGATTTTGGTAGAAATTTTTCTTTAAAAGTTTGATACAGATTTTTTTATTTTTCTTGTGAAAATAAGTAATTTATCTTTTACTCAAAAGATGCAGAGAGATGTGTGAAAGCGCTCTGAGAAAGCACGTAGTCATGCATATAGCTTGAAGTGTAAAGTCACTTATATGACCTAAATGATTACAGATATAAGGAGGCTTTGGTTGTCTTCAAACTGAAGGGAAAGCTGGAGGGAATGTATAGAAAGGTAAGCCTATGATACTGTTTCAATGACACCCTTCCTTAGCAGGGCTTCCTTTTATAATTATGATGATTAATAGCAGTCATGACTATATATATGTATATAGTGCTTTATGGCTTATAAAACATATTTACATGATTTATTTCCATTTTGTCCTCCTAATAATCATTTTCAAAGTAACAGGTCAAACAGCTCATTTAATTAAGTGAGCAAACTGAGGAGCAAGAATATTAAGCGACTTATCTACAATATACCAATAGTGGATGATTGCAGCAAGAGAAGTTCTTTAGCCACAAACACTTAGGCTAGGCCCTTGTTACTAGACCACGCAGGTGTCAGACACATGAGTTTAAAGGAGCTTTCAATATCTGGAAAATAAAATAGAATGAGATAAGTAATCATTGGCATTAAATGCCTATTAACTAACAAACATGATTACACAGTTTTTCATGTCTCCAAAAGTGTTCCACATCACTATGATTTTAAACTTACCCCTTATGCTATAAGCATATGATCCCCTCTTTGTTTAGTAGAGGGCATAACACTCTGAGTTAAACCAATGGAGATGAATAGGACAAGTTATTTTCAATGCAAAACGAAGGAGGCATCTAGACTGTACAAGGAGGGCCTTCAAACAGCGATAAAAATACACAGCACACCATGGGAAAATGGAAAAGCAATTTAGAAGTGGAAACCTAAATGACTAGTATATGATGAGATTTTTTCAGCCCATTGGTAATCTTAGAAATGCATTTTCCTCATCAACTGGAAAGACATTAGAAAACTGCATAATACCAAGTGTTGGTGAGGATCGAGGCAAAGGAATCCTCAGGCACAACTGACAGGAGAGTGAATATTTTGGTTTACTCTCAATTTTGATTCATTGGAGAGTGGTGGTGCTCCACACACCTCCAACAAGCAATACTATGACACTAGCTGGATGTCCCACAGTTTAACTCGATTCTAATACTGTTAGATCCCTCAGGTTAAGAAGGCATCTACAAGACCTCTCCCATCCCCCATTTCAGATTATAATCACATCACCTGTGCTTCTGACCAAATGGCCAAAAATCAGAGGTTCCCACAACACCCTTCTCGAGTTGGATTAATTTGCTACAGTGGCTCACAGAACTTAGAACTTATATAGAGAGTAGTGTGGATACTATTCGGAGATACTAACTTGGACTTGATTTACTGAATCTTTCCCTTTCCTCTGTGTTTCAGGCAATTAGCCAGATCCTTGATATTTTTTTTTTGCCTGGGGATTTTTGCAGGACAAAAAGCAGCAGCTATCTGAAGGCAGTTGTACCACCTGTCTTTTGTAAAAGTATAAACCCAATGGGAAGATTTAGCTGAGGAGGGCATTTGAGGGTATTAAGAGAGAAAGGGAGGAAATTTCACCTAAAATAAAAAGAAGCTGGAAGTCAGAGAAGAAGCCATCTAGAACTGATGGGCTCTAGACTCAGTACTGTCAACACCACTCAAGAGTCATATGTCCTCATTGGACCAGAAAAGATCATCTTCCTGTGATAATGGGTATGTCACAACAGCCAGGGTGGACAGATAGCAATGGCCAGAAGGATCTCCTTGATCATGTTCTATTGTGTAAGACCTTAGGGTCTTTGCACAGTCCTCAGGAGAGTCTTATTAATGACACATTTCCTGCCAGGACAGAGAAATGGGTGCTTAGAAGTGGATTTAATTTAATTGCAGAGAATAAGAGACTGGATATTCATATACTCTTGTATTCATCTAATAAAATTCTATGTTACATTAGATACATGTTTCTATTTGTAGAATAGCCATTTACTAAGCTGGTTTTCCAACTTTAGAACTCTATGTAATACCCTGTATAATATTATATGACCACCCGCATCATGAATATTTGATGCCATCTTTAGCAAAAGGATATAGGGATCACTTTTATCAGTTCCTCAAGAAGAGAGCTTTAGAAAGAAATGGTAAGTTTTAATGTACTGTTGTTCATAACTAACCCCTAGTTGTTATCTTTAGCTTGCTCCAAATGCCATCTTTTAAAAAAATTGAAGAACGTGTCACTTCAGTAGAGAGAGAAAAATGTGACCCCAGTATAATTTCTCTAGCCTTAGAAAAAGGCTTAGGGTAGCTGAGGGGTGGGTGACAATAGATGAGGAAAGGGACAGTGTTAATACAATCAAATAATGTATGATTCCCAAGATAAATTCAAGGAAAGAAAAGGGCATATTTTTTCTTCAAAGTATTTAACAATTTTAGAAATACCAATTGTTCCCCAACTCCCTCTAAACAAAACAGAAAGAAAGCCACATCTCATTCTTGAGGGGGAGGCAGTGGAGAAAATGAATAATTCTATGAATTGCCAGAATTGGGAGGTGAGTAAAAAGTTATCTTCGTGGTAAGTGAATGGCTGGGGAGGAGGAGTAAAGGAAGCCAGAAGAGACAGAGAGGGGAAGAAAGGTGCGGAGAGTGTGAGTGTCTCTATTAAATGAAAGAGGCAAGTTTCTCTATCTGTTGAGGACAAGTGGCCACATCCTGGCAGAGGAAGACTTCAAGGCCAGACTGGATGATAAAGTATCAACAAAGGTTTCAGTATGTTCTGTGTGCTTGTGGTGGCACGTGTGTGCTCTCTTTTCTAAATGGTAAATTGCATCTTTGTTCCCAGGTGCGTGAAGAGCAGAGGCATGAGATAATGATCCCAGTGTACTGCGAGTAACTGAAACATCTCTCTTTTTGGCAGCTTTTCAACATTTGAGCTTAGACCTGACATGACAACTTGTCCTGGCACACCTTGGATGATTTACAATAGTGCTTCTCAAACATTCATGTGCATATGAATCAACTGAAATGGAATGGAAACTGATTAAAAATGTAGATTCTGGTTTAATGTGTCTGAGGTTGGTTCCTGAGTTTCTCCATTTCCACCAATTCCCTGGTGATGCCAATGCTGCTGCAGATCCTCAGACCACACTTTGAAGAGAAAGAGCCTGAACACACAGTCACACATACACAGAGGTACTCAAAGATGTGCAATATATGCAATACATATACTTATATATACTTGGACACACATACAGGTGTGAAGACAGACATTCACTCATTCATTTAGACAGATTTTGAGTGCACTTTTTTAGGGTAGGCACTGTACACATATAGACATGCACATGGAGAACATGTTTTAGGACTGATCTTTGCAAATGGACCCTAAAAATCACAAAATATTTGTTTGCTTTCCCAAGCCATGCCATCACTTTCCAGTACCAATCTCTTTGAATGGCCTTGTTTCCCGTACTCTTAGTTGCTATTAGACTTCAGAACAGGCAGCTGCCTCCATGCAGAAGATGATCCCAGTATTTTAAGCTATATCCCCTCACTATCTGAAAGTCTTAAAATGGCTGTGAGGCATAAAGGTGAGAACCTGGGTATTGAAATGAGGAGGCCTGGCCCAAGTCTCAACTCTGTCACGTAAAACACAATTTTAGTCTCTTTGAGCTTTAGTTTCTGTGTTTGCAATATAGTGACAAAAAAGTCTCCCTCATAACTGGAGGGCATTATGCTAAGTTAAATAAGCCAGGTGGTGAAAGATAAATACCATGTAATCTCACCTATAAGAGGAACCTAATCAACAAAACAAACAAGCAAGCACAATGTAACCAGAGACAAACAAGCAAGCAAAATGTAGCCAGAGACATTGAAATAAAGAATGAACTGATAGTAGCCAGAGGGAAGTGGGGAGAGCGATAATGGGGGGAAATAGGGGAAGGACCATCAAGGAACATATATAAATGACACATGGACAAAGCCAAAGGGGGTAAATTTGAGGGTGGGAAGAGGGGATGGGTGGGGCGGGTCCTGGTGGGGTGAAAATGGAGACAACTGTACTTGAACAACAATTTTTAAAAAGCCTCCCTTGTGTGGATGGTTATTCAACCAATTCAACCAAATTGTAGGTCAATTGTCTGCAAAGAATATAGAAATGAAGTTGATTCAATTTATTGACTCAAGGAACTCACAGTCTAGTAGAGAAAACGGACACAGCAGAAGTACGTAGAGGAAATAACAAAGGAAGGAATGTAGGTAAAATCTTCCCAGAGGAACTGATAGGGTCAGCTGGACTTTAAAGGGTAGGAAGAGTTATCTAGCAGAACAGAAGAGAATAGAGACATGCTTTTCAAATGTAATCTGCATCCAAATCACTAGAATTAAAGTACCTGACTTAGTACCTGGGGCAGAACATGTGATTCTGCGTCTTCTAACAATCTCTAACACTGATGTTGTTATTCACATATCTGGAGAAGCAAGGGAGCAGGGTATTTCAGATTAAGAAAATACCAGCACAGAGGTGACATTAAGAAGCAGTATGGTGGGTTTGGGGAATAGTCAACTGGGAATGATTGGACCACGGATTTCAGTAAAGGGAGTCAAGGGAGATGATGCTAGAAAGTAGGCAGAGTTAGATAAGGAAGAATTAATTGGAAAAACATAAGTGATGCTTCCTGGCACTTTGTGAGCACTTTAGCAAAGCTGAAGTATGCAAAATTAATACACAAAATAAGTTGTATTTTTCTATACTAGCAATGAACAGTTGGAAAAGAAAATTAAGAAAGCAATTTCATTTACAATTGCATCCAAAAAACATAATGCCTAGAAATAAATCTAACAAAACAGGTGAAAGATTATACACTGAAAATAACAAAACATTCCTGAAAGTAATTAAAAAGGAACTACATAAATGGAAAGACATACCATCTTCACAAATAGGAAGACTTAATAATGCTAAGATGGTAATACTTCCCAAAGCAATCTATAAATTCAATGCAATCCCTATAAAATTCTAATAACTCTTTTTGCAGAAATGGAAAAGCTGATCATTAAATCATATGAAATTGCAAGGGGCCATGCATAGCCAAAACAATATGGAAAAAAATAATTGGAAAACTCATACTTTCTGATTTCAAACCTTTCTATAAAGCTACAGTGATCAAAATAGCATTGTCCTGTCATAAGGACAGACATACAGACCAGTGGAACAGAGCTGAAAGTCCACAGTAAATCCACACCTCTACAGCCAATTGATTCTTAACAAGAGTTTCAAGACCACTGAATGGGAAAAGAATTTTTTCTCAACAAATAGTCCTGGGACCAATGGATATCCACCTGAAAAATAATGAGACTGGAGCCCTACCTCATACCATATGCAAAATTTAAGGGTTAGGAATAGGAACATATGGGAATACTCTACGTTCTGTGCAATTTTTCTGTAAAACTAAAACTGCTATAAATAATAAGTCTAATAAAAATGCCCTCATATGACACAGCAATACGCATTATGAGAATAGCTAAAATGAAAAAAGACTGACAATATCAAGTATTGTTGAAGATGCAGGGCATCTAAAATTCTCATACATTGCTGATGGGAACTGAAAATCATATACTACATACTTTAGAAAAACAGTTTGGCAATTTTTTAAAATAAAGTTAAGCATACACTTACCATATGACTCAGCACTTTCACTTCTGGGAATTATCCAAAAGAAATAAAAAACATATGTCCATAAAAAGATTTGTTATGAAATGTGCATAGCAACTTTATTAAATATAGCCAAATGCTGGAAACAAAAGTCCATCTAATGGTGACTGGATATACAAATTATAGTGTAAACATACAATGAGAATACTACTCAGAAATAAAAAGAAATGAATTAGTGATATACACAATTTGGATGAATCTCAAAAAGTATTAATATATGTAGAATAGCCAGACACAAACACTGCATCATGTATGACTGCATTTATATGAAATTCTAGAAAAGGCAAAACTGTATTGACATAAAGCAAACCAGCCCTTCCAGGGCCAGAGTCAGAGAGAGCATTGACTATAAAAGGAAGCAAGGGGTAATGGAAACGTTCAAATTATGGCTTTGGTGGTGGTGACATAATTGTATATAAAACTCACCAAGCTGTGGACTAAGAATTAATGCATGGTTTCACATGTAGATTATATTTTAATAATGATGATTTGTTCAACCATTGAAAAATGAACTAAAAATTGGTCAATTACTAAATTATAAGAGCTAAACTATAAAACCATTACATAGAAACTTACGAGTAAATCTTCATTGACCTTGGGTTTGGCCACAGATTCTTAGATATGACATCAAAAACTTTAGCAACAAAAGAAAAAATAGGTAAATTGGACTCTATCAAAATGTAAAGTAGTGTGCATCAAAGGACATTATCATGAAAATGAAAAGACAACAGACAGAATGGGAAAGTATTTGTAAATTACATACCTGATAATAGTCTAATATCTAGAATATATAAAGAACCATTTAGCTCAATAACAAAATAACCCCAACAGTCCAATTAAAAAATGGGCAAAATTTGCATAGAGATTTCTCCAAAAAAATGATATGCAGATGGCCAAAAAGCATATTGAAATCTAAGATGCTCAATATCATTACTGTTAGGGAAATACAATTCAATACCACTTCACACACACTATAATAGGTATAATAAAAAAATACGGAAAATAGCAAGTCTGTAAAGATATCGAGAAATTGGAACCCTTGTCACTGCTGGTGGAAAAGTAAAACAGTTCAGCTGCTATAGTTTGGCACTTCCCTAACAGAGTTAAATAGAGAATTACCATTTGTCCAAGCAATTTCACTCCTAGGTATACACCCAAAAGAATTACAAAGTAAATACATGTATATGCATGTTCACAGCAGCACTATTCATAATAACAACAAGGTGGAAACAACCCAAATGTCCACCAACTGACAATGGATAAGCAAATTACAGTGTAAACATATAATGTAATATTATTCAGCAACAAAAAGAAATGAGGTACTGATTCATGCTACGATGTGGAGGAATGTAGAAAACATTATGCTAAGTGAAAGAAGGCAGACACAGAAGATTAGATATTGTTTGATTTATTTATAAAACAATATCCAGAATAGGTACATCTACAGAGACAGAAAGCAGAGTATTGCCAGGGCTAGCAGTGGGGAGGAATTGCTTAATTAGTAGAGACTTCCATTTGAGGTGATGGAAATATTTTGGAACTGGGTAAGAGTGGTGGTGGCACAACACTGGGATTGTACCAAATTGCTCACTTAAAAATGGTTAATCATGCTGTACACCTTAAATTTATATAATTTTATTTGTCAGGTATACCTCAACAAAGCTGAAGGGAACAAAACAGACAAGACAATGAGACAAAATAAATAAATAGAATGGCCAATATTCTGTTATGTGAATTTCAACTTGACTAAAAAAAAAAAAAAAGATGCTGTTGGCTCTGATGAAAGATGACAAATGTGAATTCGAGCAGAGGCAGTGACTAACGAAGGAGGACATGAAGCAGACTTCGGAGGTGGTACTGGACAGTGGAGGACAGGAAAGAGGAAGGAGTAAAGGGTGATGCTCAAACTTCTCACCTGGATGGACTGATGCTATGTTGCCGTTGCTGGGAATCTGGGAGGGAGCTGAGATTTGAAGTGTGGAGACAATGCGTTTGGTTGGGTCAGGACTGGAGGAGCTTGGGGAAGTGCTGGTGGAGCACTCTCACAGTCAGTCGGACCCCCGGCTCCTGGAAAATAATGGAGAAGGAGACTTACAGAATACCTTGGTGGACAGATCTCAGGGCTGAAACTCCTTTCTGAGTCAAAATATAGATCATGTTCAAGAAATCACCAACTGCCTACCTTCCTAATGCTATTGCACAAGATCCTTTTAGTAAATTCAGTTTTGCAATTTACTTGATTCGTGAAGGCTGAGGACTATATAATATTAAGGATTCATCCAGGGACACATAGCAAATCCATCCCAGAGCCAGCATTTGTCCAGCACAAAGCTCTCACCACTCTTGGTTCAATATCACACTTGCCAGGAACCGTTTCATTGCTGACAGCAGTATCGAACTTAATCCCAGATTCAAGGACCAAGAATTGCATCACTCCCCAGGCTGGTGGACTTCCTGGGAAAATGTATCTATTTTCCTGAAATTCTCTCTAATTCCAGAAAATTAGCTGGAGCAGTTTTTATTGCTCTGAACAAAGTCAGCGACAGCATCCTTCTGCATCACACATCTATATTCTCAATTTCTCCTGGCCACGTTTTCTTCTCTGTTTTCACCCAGTTACCACCCTCCCCCAAAGAAAAGTAAAGCCATAAATTCCCAAGTAGAGGGGACACTTTCTTTGCTGTAAGGGCACTGAAGCAGAAACACCATCTCTCTAAATGCTTACCACTCCCCACCCCATGCTCGGGCCCCCATCAACTTCAAGTGCGGAATCCACTGGAAATGTCTATTTCACTGAAAACAAAAACTCTTTTGTAAAGTTATGCTAAAGAGGCACTCAAGAATTGAAGAAGAAATTGTGAGTACTGTAGAAATAGTTCTTTAATCACATCTATAATATAAAACACTTGGTAGGGGCATAGGAAGGACAGATGAACTACAGGTAAGTAAAGGAATTTAAGTTTGTTTCTCCTTTTCTTGAACCCCTTCTCTGACAATGTCTTTGGCTCCTCCTTAGTTTTCCCAGACAAGCCACCTTGGAAGCCTGCCCTTGCAAAGTTCCCCTGTCCCAACTTAATTCTGTTTTTCCTCCTTTGTAGCTGATTTTGAGCCACACAGCCCCAGATGGTCAGTCTGAGAACAGACACAAGCTTTTTCAAAGATACAATATCGATTCCCTCTAGACCCACAATGACCTCTTTCTTCTACCTCTTCTTACTCCAGTTCACAAGGTTTTTAATCCCCACTGAACATAGAGCTTCAATATGGGTCACAGAATGGGCCGCAACTCAAAATCAACTGTTCTGACCCAGGAAGCTTCGACTGGCACAAGCAGTGTTCCATTAAGCAGGGTCTGGTGCCATTGTTTTATACAAGGCTCACCAGCTGGCCTTGCTATGCTTGGCTAAAAATTAGACAAGGGAGGGAGGGCCTGGCTTGAATAGGAAGAGAGACAAGAGCTGGCTTAAAAGGGTGACACCCTAAGGACAAGCTTGAATGGACAGGAAATAGGCAATGTCCCCCACAGGGGTGGTTCTACTTTTGCAGAAGAACCAAGAAGGCAGGAGAGAAACAAGTTTACACACACTTATCTGTCTCTGAAGCAAAACCAAGTTCAGAAGTACACGGAATCCACTCACTCCAATTCATACACACCCCTTTGGCTCCAGATCTAAGGAAAACCTCCTATGAGGATATAAAACATAAAATTTTGGTTAATATTTTAATTTTTATAATAGGCACGGGAAACAGAAAGATGTTCACAGCCATTAGATTTTCCTTTAGGAAGCTAACTTAGCCATCTGTTCAAAGTGTCACTTATCCACTAGCAGAGAAATATGAGATATCCTAGGTATTAATTTTGCAACTAGTTAACACATCAGCATTTAAAAATGTAAACAATACCACATTAGAATTTTTAATAAAACACATTTTAATCATACACATTAAGGATAGTAAATATGATGTATTGATATTATTCCATGCCTATTTAAGCAGTTTATCAAACACCATAAAAAAAGAGACTATTATAAACAGTTTGGATCACTAGTTCTAGATTTAATAGAACTCCATCACCAACTGAGTACCTAGGAAAAGTCTCTTCATTTCTGTAAGTCTTATTTTTCTTTTATTTGTAAAATGGAGGGTGATAACACTATAATGAAAGTGAGTCAAAAACTCTTAACATAAAAAAATAGCATAATTCTGACACATTGTAAGAACTTAAAAGATATAAATGTATTATTATTATTATTACCAATTTGTGATGAGTTGGAGTTGTCATAATGATGTCAATTATTGCACCTAGCCCAGCCAGTCCTATTATGTGTTTTTTAAATTGTATTTTATTGATTATGCTTTTGAAGTTGTCCCAATTTCCCTTTTTTCCCCTTCCATCTAGCACCCCCTCCCCATCCCTCAGGCAATCCCCACACCATTGTTCATGTCCATGGGTCATGCATATAAGTTTTTTGGCTACTTCATTTCCCATACTGTGCTCTACATCCCCATGGCTATTCTGTAACTACCTATTTATATGTCTTAATCCCCTCACCTCTTCACCCATTCCTATATACACCTCCTCCCACCTGTCAACCATCAAAATGCTCTCCATATCCACAATACTGTTGCTGTTCTTCCTATTTCCTTAGTTTGTTTTATAGATGCATTTTTTATGCAATTGTTGATAGATATGTATTTATTGCCATTTAATTATTCATAGTTTTGATCTTTTTTTCTTAAATAAGTCCCTTTAACATTTTATATAGTAATGATCTTCTGATGATGAACTCCTTTAGTTTTTTTATTGTCTGCCCTTTGATTTTAAATAATATCTTTGCTACATAGAGCAATCTTGGCTGTAGGTCCCTGTTTTCATGACTCAGAATGTTTCTTGCCAGTCCCTTCTAACCTACAAAGTTTCTTTTCAGAAATCAGTTGACTATCTTATGGGAACTCCCCTAAATGTAACTAACTGCTTTTCTCTCACTGCTTTTAAGATTCTCAGTTGATCTTTAACCTTTGACATTTTAATTATGATGTGTCTTGGAGTGGGCCTCTTTACATCTATTTTTTTTAGTACTCTCTGTGCTTCCTGGACTTGCATGTCTAGTTCCTTCACCAAATTAGGGAATTTTTCTTTAATTATTTTTTCAAATAGATTTCCAATATCTTGCTCTTTCTCTTCTCCTTCTGGCACCCCAATAATGTGAATGTTGGAATGTTTGATGTTGTTCCAGAGGCTGTTTACACTGTCCTTGTTTGGATCCTTTTTCTTCTGATTGTTCCGTTTGTTTTTTGCTTATGTTCCAAATCATGGATTTGATTTTTGGCTTCATCCACTCTACTGTTGTTTCCCTGTAAATTGTTCTTTATTTCAATTAGTATATCCTTCATTTCTGACTATGTCTTTTTTATGCTGCTGAGGTCCTCACTAAGTTCCTCGAGAATCCTTATAACCAATGTTTTGAACTCTACATCTGATAGATTGCTTATCTCCATTTCGTTTAGTTTTTTTTTTTTTTTT
>VMDR010018524.1:0-19103 GCA_007922815.1 Macrotus californicus
CATTACTTTTGGGTCCAACAAGATGGAGGTGAGGCAGGTAGAGGTGATCTCATTTTTTAAAATGCATTTAATTTTATGAACTAAGGAGACCAATCAGAAAACACACATCTACTAAGTGAAGGTTTTGCCTCACAAAGATGCCAAACACTATTTAAGGGAGGGTTAGATGAATAGGAGGTTAAAGCTATCTGGCTCTGTAATTTAGTTCAGTATTATCATTTTCTTCTCTATTGATAATTCCCTTTTGAAGGTGATTGCTTTTGAATCCTACCCAGTTCTCTTAGTTCAGACCCATTATTTATTATGTATCTTAAACAGGATCTATTCTTGGAAGTCTTCATTAGTCCCTAGGTTTACTTGCCTGCAAGGCTGTGTTTGCATCTTGTACAATATCAATTCCTATTGATTTTGGAGGCATTTTCTGTAGACAGAGCTTAGAAGTTTCTGCTTAGTCTGGGCACCCCAGTGTTCCACAGCACTCATCTTCAGTGGTGCTGGCAGGGTGGGGCGTGAAACTAGAAACTCTGGATCCCTTCACCCTCTGAATTTCTTCCATATAAAATACAGGATGTCAAGTAAAGCTTGAATTTCCGCTAGCAAATAAATTTAATTTGTTTGCTAATTCTGGCCACCCTATATACCTTCATCTCTTCATATGCAAAATGTGGATAATAATGCTACCTACCTATTAGGCTTGCTTAAAACCTGGTACATGTGTGCATATATTTTATTTTAGATAGCAATTCTTGTTAGGTAACTTGTCCAAGATCATGTTCAAGTATTAGAACCAGTGTTCTGATTTCAGAACCCCAGCCTTCATATTGTCTTAGTCAAGATGACATTAATAGCTAAGAACCCCTAATGAGCAAAGTAGCCAATAATAATGTAAACGTTTTATTAAAAATATAAATATCAACATAGTTGCCATATACCAATTTTTAATTAACAAGCATTGGGAAGCTTACTATCTATATCAGTCATTCTATATTTATTTAATACTGAAAAGAAAATGCAGGAAGGTAGAAATTTCTCATAATTTTTCTAGTAAGTATGTTTCTTAAGTCATTTATCCAAACATATCACAGAAATTTGAACTCTGAAATCTATCACTTAAAGTGGACTCTAGAGAAATTAGCATTGCATAAGAATGGAACTTAAGTATTCAATCCCCCCCCACCTCGCCCCACTCTTGTCAATACCTGCCTATTGCTTCACAGTGATATCCAAGTATCTTTAGCATTGCATTCAAGGCTCTCCAGATCTGGCTGAGACTTGAGTTTGCGGCCTCAGCTTCTATTAATTCCCAGTTATGAGCTCCACCCTAGAACCCTTGTCATTCCTCCATTCTTATGTTCATCCCATCCCAGCATCATTTTTGTTCCTGTAGGCCCTCTATCCTGAAAAGCATTTTCTCTGTCTCAACCAAGGAAAATCTTTATTTCCAGCTCAACACCCAGTTGTTTCAGATAAAACCTTTCTCTCCTCAGCTAACTGGCCCTTTGGCCAATTTTCCTGTTCCTCCACCTAGCTTAGAGCTTGCCTCTCAGTTGTATTTCACTTGTCTCCCTGACTAAAATTTAGTTTCTTATAGTCAGCGGATTCTTTGTCTTAGTCTTACTCTTTCCACATATAACTTAGTGCCACAAATAGTGCTTTTGCCAGAGTTAATTCCCTAATAAATTAGCCATTGAAACAAAGTTAGTCCAATAACATACAGGAATAGAGTTCTCAAACTTGTAGGGTCATTAGTTGAAATTTTGCGAATCCACTGAAAAAGGCTAAATTGAGTTGAGCTGTTTACAATTATTAGCAGTTATGTATCTGACATTTAAAAAAATGTTGCTTAAAAAAATAACATATCCCCAGCCAGCTGGCTCAGTTGGTTCAAGCATCGTTTCATACACGAAAAGACTGCAGATTCGATTCCTGGTCAGGGCACATAGGTAGGTTGCAGGTTCAATCCCTGGTCGGGAGCATATGGGAGACAACCGATTGGCCTCTCTCCCTCTTTCCCTCCCTCTCTCTTCCTCTCCACCCTGTCTCTTCTCCCTCCCTTCCTTCCTCCCTTCCTCTTTTCTAAAATCAATAAACATTTAAAATAAAATATAATTTAAAAATACATATTTATTATAGAAAAATTGTAAAATAAAGACACACACAAAAGGAAAAAATAATTGGTAAACTACTTTCCAAGGGTGGTGGCTGCTGCTGCTTCTTTTTTAAAATACAGAAATACTCTGTGTGTGTGTGTGTGTTTCTCAGAAATTCTCTACAGAGACAACACAGAAAGGTAGGTAAGGACATATGGGTGAACACAACTGGGTTTGAACCTCCAAGCCCAGTACTTCATAATTGTGTGACCCTGGGTTAGTCACTTCATCCTTCTGAGATCCAGTTTCTCATGTGAAAAATAGGACTACTAATACTGTTTTTTGTTCCTATAAGTGTTTTTGAAACATCAAATTATAAAACATTTGACAGTATTTTGCACATTTAGCAACTATTATATGACTGGTTTTTATTAGTACATCAAACTGTACCACATATGAGTCTATGGATACATGGAGGGATCAGATTGAATAGTTCAACCTGAACTAAGTGATAGTTAAGATTGAATTTGTGGCTACCTCTATTACCTAAGTCATAGATACCCTTCACTTCACTAAAGGGAAAGGGACAAACTTTTACTGAGCACCCACCATCTGCCAGGTTCTCTGCTATTTGCTTTATGCTTGTCTTCCCATAGCACCACAAAATACACTTTTGCACATGACAGAACCTGAAATTCAGTGAGCAAAGCCATTGGTGTTGCACGATTAAATCTAAGGTGGGTCTCATTTCAAATCCCATGTTCTGTTTTTGCCATAGTAAGAGAAACCTTTTAGGGACAGTATTTTTATGAAATTCCTCTTGTTCTTACTATGAAAATGTCCAGTGATTAAGAGGTAGTGTTTGGTTGGATACATGGGTTATTTTGATAGAGATTCTCTTAGGGAAAGTAAAAGAAGTTGTGATTATTTCATCTAGAGGAAAGAGCGGCCTAATTTAAAAGCCATTTTCAAATCCTAAAAGGGAACAAATGGTGGCTATCGATCAAGTACCTCTTCCTTGTAATTTACCTAAACCTATCCTAAAATGTCATTTAGAAGCTGCTAAGAAAAGAAACTGCTAAGAGAAGCTGTGGAATGTCTTTCTTGATAGAATGTTTTGAAGAAGGTAAATTTATCTTTTTAGGACTCTTTGGAATTAGAAAACAAGACCCAATCGAAGATGAGTTTCAAATAAACATGAAAGAAAGAAACGTCATTACAAATTCCGTTGAAGCTGTGATTAAAATAAAATGATAAAACAGCACCAAAGATCTAAGATGATATTACCATACCAAGACACATGAGGGCGCTCTAACCAGCTGTTATAATAAATGAATCAAAATGCTCAAATATTAGGGAAAAATTAAGGTCTTTTGTGAACGGCAGTGTTGAATTCCGAATTACAGCATTGGTTACACAGAATAATCTTGGAATAGATGTTTTCTCTTTTAAATAAAACTTATTGGTTCACCTCCCCACCACCACCGTTTTAGAAGGCAGATATTCATAGTGGACAACTTGGGAAACACTGAAAAGCACAAAGAAGAAAAAAAATGAACTGATGTTGCAGTCAGCCCTGAGTGGATGGGGCTTTCTAGAGCCAGGCCTGTTGGGAGCTTAACTCAGGAGGCCTGCCTTCAAACACAAGCCCAGCCTGTCTTCATTTTGATTCCAGAGACCTTCTGCTTGCACGAAGAGGCAGTAGAGACTGGGGGCCTAATGATCGCAGGAAGAGAATTAGAGACGCATGTTTATCTCAATACATTTACTCTCATTAAAGTTCATATTCACTGACATCATGCATCTCCTTGAAAAAGTCTGCCCACCCACCATTAATTAAAGCCACATTTTAAAAAGTCAGTGTGTGCACTTTTATTCCAATCCAAAGTAGCCTCCTCTGTTTTGCAGAGTAGGCAGGAGAGTATCTGAGGCCTGACAGCTGTTCACCTCTACACAGTGAGGAATCACGTGATTTACATTAAAAGTCATGTTTACTCAATGCCTACAAGATAATAGCTAAGGTCTGTTGGCTTGAAGACTTGAAACATTCAATATCTAATGACCTATTAAGCAAAATTAACATTTATTTTGATGAGTCAATATTCTTTTGGATACAGTGTATGACCATATGCTTTTATCTTTACAATCTGAGAGATCCAACTATATTTCCTGCTTCAGTAATTAAGCAGCACACTCCTATCAAAGACACCACACTTTATAACTTATACATGCGTTATCAATGTCAAAACAAGGGTCAATGTAAGTTTTCCTTTATCCAAACTGCTGCACAAACACTAATTACTAATAGTTGTAGGATTGTGCAATCATAGTCTATATTTTTGGCAGCAGTCACTATAAATTCTTAAATTCATGAAAATAAGTAATATTGACTGTTAAAGTTCAAGAAAGCTACTATTTGTAAACAGTTCAGGTCACATGCGTCTCATTCCATGTTCTAAATGGGAGTTCTTTCCTTCCTACTCCTGTTAAATGAGATGTGGTGTCTCTGTGAGCTGAGTAAAAGAATTTCCATCCAAACAGATCTGCACGTTTTTCTATTTTTTTTATATTAAAGACCCCCCAGACCTTCCAGTTTTATGCTGATCTTTCTTTATATATTAATATCAAGCACATTTTAATTTTGTGTTGACAAAAGACACAAATCTTTTCTCATTGGCAGTTACATTATTCTAGGATGGTTCTGACTAATATTTGACTAGCCCAGCCAGTTTATGCTTTTTACCAAAGGCACAATGTACAGCAGATTCTCTAGTTATTCTGGTCATGCCACCATGCAGAAGGACATGACTTATCAATGGATCCGAACACTGCCATTCTAATGGTTTCATCCTAGGCCACAGATCCCCTGGGCCAGGAGTTGAAAGCTGAGATCTAGTCTTGACTTTTCTGCTGACCTCCATGTGAACTTGAGCACCTGTGGACCTATTTCCTCATCTATTAAGTGGGTGGTAGAGAGTGAATACTGACCAGTGAATCCAGAACCCAGTAGGTTAGTAAGGACTAGGGGATAAAGGGATAAAGTACCACTTTAGGGCCATCTTCGGCCTGGTCTACTTACTCATCCAGTACCAGGAATCCCAACGTAAGTCTGATTCTAAAAAGAGCATCCCTGACTCTAGAAAAGCCAGTAAACCAATGCCTAGAAAGTTGCTTTCATGATATGGTTGAGAGAAGATGTTCCGGGTCTTCATACCCTTTAGATACAAGCATTGAACGTCCCGTTGGTGCATGGATGAAGCACTACCTAGCCTCACCCACAGATTATATCTTCTGTCTAGACGCATAGTATCCAAAGGGACCATGAAACACTTGACTCTACTCAATGCCAAAAGCAGTGGGTGGACTTCTTCAGCTCAGCTGTGGGAAGGAGGGTGGAGTATGGGTGGGACATTTCAACCTAGTTGGTGGTATTCTTTAGGACAAGTAGCTTGGGGTTGGGGGACGGTGGGAATTTGTGACTATAGGGCATTTTTATCAACTCTATGGAAGTTTAAGATAAGCACAGTGCGAGTACAAGGCCGTACAGGCCACAAAATGAGCAGTGGTGCAGTCCATACCTTCCTGCCGGCTCTGTTGTTGTGTAGATTCATCAGGGCTCTGGCGTCTTTGCCTTGCCTTTCCTTGGCGTCCACAAATGCTCGGGCAAATTTGATCCCATAGTCAATGTTATCACTACAGCCACCCCAGTCGAAGTTGCCCTTGTTGTCCCTAGAGCTTCCCTTCTTCTTCGGGTCACAGGAACAGGATTTCAATTCTCCTTGGCTACAGGCCCTGGTGATGGCAAATACAACTCCAGCTGAGGAGATGGCGTAAACAAAGGCAGATTCCCGACTACCTGAAACAAAAACGCTTTTCTTAAAAGTGGTCTGGAATTACTAGTTCTGGGTAACTTTTACACAATGGCTGGTTAATTCTGGCATACTTCAACACTAGACTAAAAAGTACTGATGTTCTTGAAGGATTCTTTTCTAGATCCAAGGCTTGCTCTTTAATATAATCATTACCATCTGACATAAGCTGTTGTCAGTTAAGATATCTGTATGAGAACTATCCTTACTTGCAATATAGATTGTGAAGGAAAATGCAGCAAAAGCCTGCCTTGCCCAGCTTCTGACTTCACGTTAGTCTCTCACACACCTGCCTGCTTAACCTAGAACGCTACATGCTCTAGAAGAGGGGAGCATGACACCTTTGTTTCTTCATCTGTAACATACAGTCTGAATTTTACAATTCTAGCACTCCATAATATATTTTGGTATTCATGTTACTATATGTAAAATCTCTCAAGCCTCCAGGCATTACTGAGGACAAGTATATGCATTTAAATGATCGAGATTGAAATACAGAATTCAAAAAAAAATCTAGGGGCTGAGATGGGAAGAGAATTCAAGGCAGTAACCAGCCCTACCACTGGAGAGCTCTGGCTTGGCATCGACTTTCACAAGTAATTGAGAGATTGTTGCAGGCAATATGCAATATCCTAAAGTTACGTCTACTATTAAGGTGAATTTACTTTCTTCTGGAACACCTGCACTAATCACTGGTACTGGATAAAAGACAGTGAAAAGCTTTTGTTTGGTTTTTCTGGAAAGAAACAAATTTACCTCCTATAATTAGACTTGGGCGGGAACCCTTTGGGGTGCTTTCTTAGAATTGTTCTTTATTAGCACAAGGCTACTTTCACTTACAGGCTGAAAGGTACATATTTCAGTGCAATAACCACATTAAATTATTTTAATAATCTGTAGTAACTCATAACACGGTGTTGTGGTACAGTGACAGATATAAGGCCCTTTAGGGTCTGAGTGCACCTCATTTTTCAAGTGGAGCTATATTTCATTGTTATTAGCGTGCCTTTTTATTAATGGTTGCTGCAGCAAATATATTAACAACCAAAATAGAAGCTGAACAACCTCTTGCCAAAGCAAGGCAGAAAACAGAAAGCCATTTGGTGATTCAAAATGTCAAGACGAGTGTGACTTTGAACCACACAGCTGGGAGAACAAACCACCTTTCGCATTGAAGCCCTGCTTGGTTCTGTTTGTCATTCAGTGCTAAAATTTATTATATGCCCCTTGCAATATTTGCTCTGCTAGTCTCATTATTAAAAATCAGGGAAACATATCTACACCATATTAAATGGCACTTACCTCAGCCTTCCAAAAATATCTCCCCCAAAATCTTTAACCATCATAAAAAGACATCAGTCACACTCTGTAGTTAGGTAAAATCAATGACATGAATATTTGCCATAGGTAGCAGGTATGCTCTCCAGAGAGAAATGCGATGGTCGTGAGAGTTGTTTTAGAGTCCCAGGTTATATTATAAGGATCACAGATTTTCTAAGTGAAATTGAGGTGTTTGTAAAAGATGGTGACTAACAGATGCTAATGTGGCTTAATCTCAGGTGGTGTCTCTCAGATAAATAAGATTTTTATTATACCCATTTTACAGTTTAGGAAAATATCTTGTCAGCAGTCACCCCACTGAGTTGCTAAAGCCTGATTTTGGATTGGAATTCAGTGTCCACATTTAGAGATATCACAAAGAGGGAAAATTCCCAAATGCTTAATGTACTTAGCACTAGGCTGAAAGAACAAAAAAATCACTTAAAATCTGCTACATTTCAGAAATAATTTCCAAAGCACAAATATCACCTTTCAAAATATTTGTCACTTATTATTCAAACACATTACTAAATAGCTAGGTGTTTATTTATTTATTTAAAAAATTTAGCACGTGGACTGACTTTTCATTGTACCTCCAGATGTTTTGGTATCATGTTAGATGTGGCCTTAAGATGTTTTCAGTTAAGTGTCTTAGATGAATCACTAAAACGCTATGTGTGAGATAGTAGCACATTTCAAGAGTTGGCTTTCTAACAAAACAAATTTTGACTTTCAGACTCTTCTTAGAAAAATGGATTCTTTTTAGAGCCATCACAATAGGAAACAAAATCCAAATCTAAATAGTGATATTTAGACTTCCTGATGTGTTACTATGGAAGCTTCTCTAATTTTTGGATTGAGATAAGTCAAGCAATGTCTACTAAGTGCACAGGCATAATTTTTGTTTGGGGTGGGGCATTGTTACATGGAAGGGTAAAACATTAGAAGCTGGGCTTTCTGGAAGATTATGGGTTCAATTCTCTTTTAAAATTCTTGCTTTTTAATTTTTTATTTAATTTTTTACATTTGTAAGAATGAGACCTAATCACCTTTTTAAAAGGCTTATTCTAGAATTCTAGAGGTATATTCTTGCAGAAATATTTATGGGTTTAAGTTTCTCTGCCTGTTATTGGTGACAATCTGTTGAATGAGTAAAATGCAAATGTTCCTAAAAATGGTTGTCTTACTCTAAGCTATCTGAAACAAAAGAGGCAAATGTTCATTTCTCTGTGACCCTGGGATATATTAGTAACTCTTATGTTCTCCCTGCAAACAGCACTGCCCTTTGCCTTCCTAGTCATCTATAAGGACAGTTAGGTTTCTATAGGCGAGTTCTTCACAGTTCCAAGATGTGAATTTCCTGCCAGGCAATTAATTATAAAAATCTTTGGATAGCTTCACTGGAATTTCATGATTATTTCCAGGATAAGCTACCTTAGGCCAAATTCAGCCCTCCCAGAACCAATGCAAAATCATCACCGACAGTCACAAGAGTTTACACAAATGTCCAGGAGAATCTGGCCTTCTGTGAAGAATGGAAAGAAATTGTGTAGCATGAGTGTTTTAAGTTTTGAGTTCTTTGGCAAAGCATTCAAGCTTCATCTGAAAGAACTCTGAAGAAGTACAAGTTTAGAATCTCCTCTTTATTTGAGGCCTTAGACTAAAGTCAAACTAGTTCCAGCCTCTTCATTCTCAGCACTACACAGGTCTGAAGAAACAAACATTGTCAAGATTAAGTTAAAGTATTTTATGAATGAATCCCAAGACTTGGCAGACCTTAAGGATCAGTGGTCAAAATTACATCCTTTGATTTGTAATCTAAAAGGATTTTTTTCCATATGGAGACATCTTAACAGATTTTCATAGACAGAATTTAGAGGTGATCATTTTATAAAGGACTTTTAATTTGTACACATTAGGAAATTGTTGTGAGAACTTTGGAAAGGAAAAACCATGATAGGTCTTAAACATCGAGAGCCTATGCATAATACATCCAAAGATGTCGTGTGCTAAATATTTGCAAATTCTTTTTGTCAAGTTCCGGCACTTTAATTGATTCACTGGTGAGCTAATCTAGGTGAAGTCTGAAAATTCCATGTTGTTGAAATTTACTATTAACCTTTCAAAAATTTGCGATGTCATATCGAAACTCCAAACGGAATGCAGAAGAATATAGTTCTTAAACTAGAGAATAAAATTGCAGAATATGGCAGTAAATTTACTTCAGGGATACACTGAGGGTGAGTGCACTACACCCTTGGGGGATTTCAGAGACATTCAGTTATGTGTTTGGCCTCATAAAACCCTAGGGCTGTGATGATTACATGATAGAAACACCCTCTGTTAAGCATTACCAAGTGCACAGCCTGGATGATTTTCTTAGGAATGGGGGATGGGGTGGGCAAAAACAAGTGTAAAGATTCCTGTTTCTGGGGTTCACACAAAACCTTTTGTGTTTTCGATTAGACTTCTCAGTACTAAATGGGCTGTGCTGTTTCTTGGAAAATGGTAATAACACTAGGTTAAGGAACAAATATTTTTAGAAAATAAAATGTGATGTCCAGTTAATTTTCTCTGACTGTATACCAGCTAGTGGGCTACTTTCCACATTCAGGACTTTTAAGAACTTTATTATGTAATTAGATAATGCTTAATACTTCTTCTAAGTATTAATAGTTCATACCTCTACCCTCCATAAATACCTTCTGCCTAAAATGTACCTAGGAAATAACGCATTCACTACGACACGCACGGCACCAAGTTAAGTGCAGGGACAGCAGGCTAGTCCTGCCGTATAGAATTTACAGTCTCCTGAAAGAAAATGCTTAATTCAGACACAGTGGGACCCAGAGCTGAATACCTGGATGGGAGCTCAAAGGTGGTGTGCAGAGATTTGCCTCTGGTTCTCAGTAACATGTGAGTGTCATTGAAATGATAACTATGACCAATAAAAGATTTGGGCATTCCATCCTCATCTTCTGCTCAAATCCTTCTGGAAGATTCAAGTCCCAGAAAGAAGAGTTAAAAAGTCAAAAAGAGCCCTGTGGCTGCTGCCTCCTTTCTCCTAGAGACAAAATCTGAACCTGGAGGGACAAGCTGGGCTGTGACATGACTGGATGGACAGAGCAAAGAGTAAAAACACAACAGCCTGGAGGCTACATTCCAGTCTATGACTAGCCTCCTACAAAATTTTAGACCATTTCCTTGATTTCTTAAGTCCTCATCTGTAAAACAGAGACAATACTCCCAACAGAACAAGCTTCTGATTGTATAAAATGCAAGAAAAACGGTGCAGAGACTTTGAAGAAAAAATAAAGGGGAGGAGTGTGTGAAGGGAGAGCCCAAAGAGCTGCCCAAAGACAGGAGACTTACTTCGGAGCAGGACCCTGCCAAAGAGGCTGTGGTCCCTGTCTAGGGTGTTACAGTTCCAGCGGTGCTGGCGGAACTGGTGCTGGCACTCAGCTGTCCACTCAGCCACGCCCAAGCCAATAGCACGCATCACGTCCGGGTTTCGATGGCACAGCTGCCGCTGGCGGCTCACCAGGCCTGGCACATTGTCACACATCACCCTGGAGGAGCCGCCTGTAGCTCTCATGTACCTGGGAAGAACCAACACAGGGGTGAGAACACTGAACTTGAGGTCCTGAGCCATGTTTCCTGGGAGACTGAGGAGTTCAAAGCATGTTTCAAATATGAATTCCTTATCCTTCTGGGGACAATAGAAAGCAAGGGTTATTTAATTTTAGTTCCGTGGAGAAGCAACTCTGTAGGCATAGGGAGTAATGTGGTAGAAGCCACTCTGAAATGGAGTGATGACTGCCTTGGACATGAATTGAGAGCCAGCAATTGATGCTCTGGGCAGTCAGGGAATGGAATGAGTGGGAAGGGGCAACATCTTTTGGGAAGAACCTTCAAAGGCTGTTCCCAGGAAGGCTCTGATCTCAGTGATGAATGTGTCTGGACATGGCTTTGGGGAAAGCCGACGTTTAAAGCTCCTCACTCCCATTTATGTGACCCTAATGTTTAAATGTGTGAAGAAACTGTCTGTATCTGTCCAATTGACACCTGCTGGTATCTGATGTTACACTCTCCTCATAGATATGCCCTTCTCTCCTCACTAAAGAATCCTTTAAATATTTCCATTTTCCAGCTCTTCTTGGCTTTTATAGAGGACCTTTGGAAAAAATTATTTCTATTGTTATTAAGGACACTAATGTTTGGAAGAATCAAACAATGTTATAGCTCCATAAAGTACTTTTGAAAAGAAACTTTAACAAAAAAATTACATCATCATCTCTGCCCAGATGTTCTCTATTAGTTGTGAAATGTTTAGAAAGGTACCTTTTATATAACCCAAGCTGCCATAGGTGTCTTTTGAAGCGATCAAACAAGGGGAATGTCTTCTCTTGTATTTTCATTATTTTATATGATCATAAAATTGTTACAGCTGTGATTTCCAAAAAATATATTTAAGTGACAGCTGAGAGACAATGTGACAAAAAGCCTGGGCAATAAATAATGTTTATCATGGAAACAGAAATAGTCATTTTATTGAAAAATGGTCATTCTGATAAATCAATCTTTGATCCTGTGTCAGCAATGTCAAGGCTAAACACCTTCCTGTTCGAAGCGGCTTAAGAAGGAACTGAATCCCTCTTCCCATCAATGCTCTGCTGCGCTCCTTTGAAGAGTTCCACGGTCCTCCTGAAGTTCCCTGCTCTAGCCTTTCATTTGGCTGAGACTCCTTACTTTGGTCAGATTCTTGAAAAACACCCCAGGGTAGCAGGTCTTTCTAAATCAGTATTTATATCTTTTGGGGCAGTTTTAGGTGCAAGGCCGTTAAAGGGCTCTTAATTCCCTCTCTTTTGAAGATCTTTAAGTCAGGAGATAGAGAAGAGTTTCTGGGTGAGTATAGAATCTCCCTTTTGTAATGAAGCAAAGACCTGTTACGTTCACTGTGCAAAATAAATAAATAAATCGCTGATTGAGGTTCACAGGACAGCAGCAAAGTTACTCTTTGAGGGGCCTGTGGTCTTTAAACACGCACCCCCACCCCACCCCCAAGCTTCTCATTGAGGTGGTAGGTCTCTACCTGGAGGCAGGCAGCACAACGTTCTTCCGCCTCATTGGGGCCAAGCATTAGGAATGTGGAAGGACGGGAAATAATAAAAAGTCACACGCTTTGGGTTCTACAGCCCCTGCCTGCCTGCCTGAATGGGCCCCTAGGTTTATCTTGAGGGTGTTTTTTTTTTTTTTTTTTAGCGGGGGGTGGGGGGGGTGGGGACAGTTGTGGAAAACACACACACACACACACACACACACACACACACACACACGTTAGAGACTCGACTAGCACGTCTCTCAACGGGATAAGAAATTGGCTGATTTTGCTGCTGCTCAGCTGGACCCAAATAAACCAAACATCAGAGCTCCCATTTAAGGGGAAATGTGGGTTTTTTTGGAGTTGTCAAAGTTGGCATGGTCTTCAGAGGAAAAGAGAAGGCGCTCAGGATGAGGCGATAAGACAGGGCAGCAGCCGGGGTTTGGGCTGGAATCCGTGACTGCCGCGGCCGCGGGGGAGCGCCGCGGGAAATGTGGCCAGTGCGGTCCCCATTCCCAAATTGAAAACCACCCCCGCCACCACCCCCGCCGTGCCCTCACGGGTGGACTTACCACCATGAAGAGCTGACCTCAGGGCTGAGCCAGGTCAAGAGCAGAGGGAGCCAGAGCCAGATTCCACCGAGAGGGGCGTTCATATTAACCCCCTTGCGTCCTCATCAGGTCAGACTCCGTGTGCGGGCGCCATACGTGCCCCGAGCAGAAGCGCTCAGCACCCGGAGCGCCTCGTCACCGCCGCCGGCGCCTCGCCGCGCCCCCGCCCCCCGCTCGGTCTGCGGAGAGTGGTCAGACTCGGCTGATAAAGTTTCAAACGACTAGCGGGGCGAGCGATAAAGGCCAGCGCGGGCCGCCTCGCCCACAGCCCAATTCCCCAGGCGTGGCAAGCGCAGGCAGCCGGAGAGCTCTGCGCACCTCCTGCGCGCCCCTGTCCGCTCAGCTTCCCACTCGCCGGGGCTCAGTCGAGGGAGGGGGCGCTCTGCCGGGCGCCGGCGGGGAGGGGCGCGGGGTTTATCCAAGGGTGGATGAAACGATGGCAAGAGATGTCTGCAGACGAGGTGAGGCGGGGAAGAAGGAACACCTCTGCATGGCCCGGGGCTCCCGCTGAGGCAAGCAGGCACCTTTCGGGAAGCCTCCAACCAAAGAGCGTCAGTGGGCTCCGGCCACAGGGACACGCGTTCAGGGTAGGCTAGGCTACCCTCCCGCAAACAGAAGTCCCGGAGTGTGCGACGTAGGGAATCGAGGGAAGGGATGAGGAGATAACTGTGTAGACTGCAGGAACCCGGAGACGATTTTCAAGGCATCGCTCTCCCTAACACTGAGAGGAAGAGTGAGGAGATGTACATTTGGAGCTGCTGAGTTAATGCAGGGAAAGGATGGGAAGGGAGGGCCCGGGCCTCAGAAAAATGAAGATTTGGTGGCCTTGATTCCTGGTGCTGGGCTTATATACGGAGCTCGCAGGGAGGGGAGCTGGGAAGGTCCATGACCCTCCGGACCTCACCCAGGCGTCCTCGGCCAAAGCGTCCCGGGAAGATGCGGTTTTGACGCACACCCAGCTCCTCCCCCGGCGTTGTGGAGCGCAAAAGATCACGGAGGGAGGATCCCAGGCAGCAAGGGGCCAGCCGGGGGTCGCGCCTCCCGCAGCCCTGGCGCTCAGCCTTTGAGCTTTGCGGAGGTAAAGGGACCCCCTCTGTCCTGGATCTGGGCCCCCGCAGAGATGAGACAGAGAGAGAGAGGCTCGGGCTGCGCGGGTGTAGCATCTTGAGCAGCAATTGGCTTGTAGCCCCGCCGTTTATCACCGGAAAGGAAGACCAGGAACTCTCGGCGGCCGTGAACTGTTTCACTGCTCTTTTCCTGGGGCGGAGGGACCCGCCGCCCGCTCGGGGAGCGTGCCTTGGGGAACCCGGAATACGTGTGTGTGTGAGGGCGGGTGTCGAGCGCCGCATTGTTCACAAGGCTTAGAGGGGTGGCCCTCCAGATAGGAAGAACCGGCTCTTCCCCCACCCAGTCCTCGGGCGAGTGCGGCGGCCCCGCGGGGCGCGAGAGTAGGTTGAGGGGCTGGAAGGGGAGAAGCTCAGAAATGCCAAAAACCTGAAAGATGCTGTCATCGCCACTCCTTTGCCTCCCCCCCCCCTTCCCGTCCCCCCGCCGGTCCCAGGCAGGTCCGGCCCCTCCCAGGCTGACCCAGATACATCCCCGTTCGGGTCCGGAAAGGGAGGGGAGGGAAACAAGCACCGCGCCACCCACGACTCGGGAAGAGCAGGGCTTCGCGCCAGGGCCGCTCCATATCGCTGGGCCACGACCCAGGGGAAGTTCTGGTCGGTCTGTGCCGGTCGCGAGGGAGGGGCGGGTGCATTTCTTCTCGAAGTGTGTGCGCACACTGGTGGAGGTGGTGGAGTGGGGAGTGAGGAGACAGCAACACATATTTCATTTACCTCTATGCTTATGCTTACAAACCAGTTTTCTGGGTGAAGCAGTAGAATAAGCTAAAATTTAATTCCACCCTCCTTTACCCATACTCTCTTGCAGTAAAATCCAGACACTTGGGACATGTAGAAAAGATGGGTGGCTCCAGAGGAACCATAAGTTGCCAACATCCCACTTCTACCAGCGAATAATGTAGGGGTGTGGATGTGTATGTTGGAAAACGTAGGTTTTTGTACATTTCTGTCAGACAGAGAGACCTGAAACTAAAAAACTTCTCAGCCCACCTGAGCATATTGTGTCCTCACAACTAAGGGGAGTTAGAAATACAAAGACAGTGACCATCAGCGTAAGGGCTCTTTTCTCTCTGCTCAGGGAATTTATCCACTGGCCAGGAGATCTGCCCTTCAGTGGTTGGTGAGGCCAACGGCGTGACCTAAACCTGAAACAGACCTCCCGGAAAAAGAATGGACCGTTCCCCCAAACCAATTAAATCCACCCCAAAGGACTTCATCCTGGGGCAGGAGGAGAAGTAACACATGATTGCAGAGAAGAAATCAGCCTTTGTGAAAGGCAAAAGGCTGAGAAAAGTTCAAGAGAAGCTAAATCCAGATGTAAAAAAGGTCCACCCAAACACCCCTTCCTGACCTGTCTAGAGGCAGTTTAGACCAGATGACTTGTTTCTTCCAGATCTGTGATTCCACTTCCCTCACATTCTCCATTCCTGTTCACTTATGACCCGTTGTTAGCTCTGTACAACTTCTTTTCATGCCCAACAGGTCTGACTTTCCTATCTCTCCTGTACCTGTTCTTTTAATGGACATTTCTCTTTGAAGATAAGGTATTTACTATTAGAAGAACTTTGGAAATGCTCAAGAAAATAAAGAGGAAAGAGAATTATTGCAAACTTCACTTCTCCTGCAATAAAAACTACTATCCTAAAGAAGAGTTAATAAATAATGAAGTAAATTGCATATGACTTCAGGCTTGCTATAGTAGATGATGAGGAAAGGACAGACAGGGTTCAGAGTACCTTTAGATCTATGAATTTAATGTCTCATTTTTGATTTCTTCAATGCGAAACAATAGAAATGACTGTAAAACTCATTTATAGTATACAGAACCCAATTCTTTTTCTGAATATTAATGTTAGTTTGCTTGTAACTTCAGTATATAACATTGGAGCCAAATGAGTCAGTCTATTTTCTTAGTTAGATCCATTGTTTGTCTAATCTCCCAGGGCAGAAAGAAAGAACTAATTTACTACCAAACCATCTCCACCCTTTAAAAACGGAGAGTTACTTCTGAAACCAAATAGTCATTTGCCTTTCAGTCTGACCCAACTTCTTCTTTAGGCAGAAGAATTTAGCCATTCACTAACCAATGATTCAAAGGTCCAATATCTCCAACTTAGACTCCATGACCTTAAGAGAGAACATTGTGTATTAACAAGACAGGTCAAAGATGGGAAAGAAAAAAATATGTAACTTTTTAACTTTCTTCTAAGAGTATCAAATACATGACAACATAGGTTAAGTTCCAAATTTGAAGTTTGTCTGCAATGTCCTTAAAACATTACTCCCTTTTCCCTTTAGTCACTTGTAAAATTTTTATTAAGCACACTTACCTATTTTTTTTGTCAGAAATTGCTTTTAGGAGGAATTCTAATACCTGTGGTTTAAATCTCAATGTACATTTAAATAAATGTGCCCCCAAAACTTACTTCTGGCCATGAGACAGTAATAAGTACCTGATTTATTCTCCTACTAAAAAAATCTCTAAGACTGGATAAGACTAGATGAGGCAATTTTTTTTTCAGGGATTGGTGAGCAACACAATTGTGAACTTTGATATAAAGAAAACGCATGAGGTGTGTTCCACAACTTTCCCATAATTGTCCTGGTTTTTTATGCTGAAGGGCACTTTTTCTGCATTGCAAGAAAATGGAATCCAAGCAGAGCATTAGTCTCATTAAGCAGGAAAAGATTTTAGTCTTGCACTCTTGAAGAAGCTGAAATTAGCAGAGTAGCATATTTGAAAATAGGTAGCTGTGAAAAAAGGGAGGCCTCACAAGTCTACGTGTAGATTCACCACAGATTCTTGGCCAAGAGCTGGACTGAATATGGACATGAGAAGACAGCAAGGCCTGGCAGACAATGTCTGCTACATGTCATGGAGTGTTGAGAGACATTGTAGTTACAGTTAGCAGGGTGGAGATAGTTCATTATGCACTTCAGACATTTAGCTGAGATGCCAGAAAGGCTATCCCTCTAAAGTAAGGGTCATGACTTTGTGCAAAAAAAGCACGTCATAGGAAAAAAATTCAAAATTTTGTTTCCTTGTATCACCACTCTACAAATAATAAAAACAGACAGGTAAGGGGAATTTACAAGACTAAAAACAACATCCATTAAAGGAAGACAACTTTGTATCATTTATAATATCAGGCATACAATAAAATATCAATAGGCAAGTGAAAAACCTGAAAAATGTGACCCGTACTCGAGACAAAGCAGTCAAAAGAAACTGACTCTGAGATGACCCAGATGTAGGAATTTTCAGGAAAGAAATTTGAAAGTAGCTCTTTTATGTTAAACATAACTATGTTCAAGAATTTAAAGGAAAATAAGTCACAGTGAACAGAGTCACAGTAGAGAAATAGAAGCCATAAGAAACAAAGTCAGGGAGAAAATATTAAAAGTGCACAAAAAGACACAATAGCTTCCTGGTGGAAACCATAAAATATGGCTACCTTTTAAACAGAAACAATTAAAATCAGAAGATATTAGAATAGTGTCTTTAAATGGGGGGGGGGCTGCTAAACTGGAATTCTATAACCACTGTAAAACTCCTTCAAAATGAAAAAATAAGGTGCCTTCAAACAAAAGCTAAGAAAGTACATATTAAACCAGTTCTTCAGGCTAAAGGAAAATTATGCCAAATGGCATTATGGAATCACAGGAAGGAATGAACACTGGGAGGGTAAATTTGTAGGAAAATATAAAATAATATTTACTGTTAAAACAATGGTTGTTATATCTTGTAAGGTTTAAAATCTATCTATAGTCAGAAACTATGTGACATCACCAGCACAAAAAGCAGGAGGGGACTGTGACTCCAGGTAAGATGGAATAAGTACACAGTACCCTGTATCTCCCTCTGAATATGGCCATAGAACTTGGAATGAATACATGGAAAAGATATTTGAGCACTCTGAAAACTAAATGGTAGCAGGTGGATTGAGGAAGATCAAAATTTTAAGTACCACTAAATGATGGTGTGCTTCTTATTCTTTTCATCTCCTCTGATATCCTGAAGCCTAGCCCCATGGCAGCCAAATCCTTGAAGTGGGAACCTTGCATACAAAGAGAGACCTCAGGAGAAATCTCCAGAGAAGCCATTTAGTTTTTATTGAGAGAGTACGAAAGGGACTCCTAGTGGAAGAAATCCCCTGGTTCTGCCTGCCCCCACGTCTCTTATACCTCTGTCCCCTGGGAATTCCTGTGTGAATATTGGCAGTAGTGACAGTGGCAGCAATGAGAGCCCACATGTGCCTAAAACTTCAAGAGATGGAAACTGGGTTCCCAAAAAGGTGGAACAAAATTCTATTACTTACTTTCTCTCTTTTTCCCTGTTGCTATGTGCTCCAGACATGGTTACAGTCACAGCAAGTGTATGGCAGAGTGAGATAAATGATTCTGGCCAGAGGACCAAAAAGGGGAATTCTTGAGAACCAGAATGCATCTGGGAAGTAATGAAAAATCAAGATCTTGGGAAAGTAATTCCATAAAGTTACATATGAACTGCTGTTTTTACCCACCCCCTACCCGATGCTGTGCACATGTAGAGATGACTCTAAAGATTACACCAAGAACTTTGAGAACAGAAGTATGTGATAGACCATCTCCCAAGTCCCACACAAACCACTGGATTTACACACGTGAGGCAGGCATAAATAGCATTGTAAAGGCTATAAAAATGGAAATAACATCAAAACAAGAACCCACAGAAAACTGGTCAGAATTTTTGGCCAGACTAGGTTGACTGTATGCTAAAATAAGAATACCAACATTCTCCATTGGATTTAAACAAAACCCAGAGTCTCTTAACATTCTATTCAAAATGTTCAGGATAGAATCAAAATTACCTGGCATACAAAGAAGCAAGTAAATTCCAACTCAGATAGATAACACAATGCATAGACACTAATTTCTAGATGATACAGATATTGAAATGATCAGACAAAGACTTTTAAAGCAGCTATTTTTCAAATGCTCCAAGAAAT
>VMDR010018525.1:0-19104 GCA_007922815.1 Macrotus californicus
ATCCATGGTTATCATATCAAAAAATGAATTTATAAACCACAATATTATTGCTTCATCTCTCTAAATCAATGTTATTAAAATATATCGGCCCAGTTCTGTAGTTTAGAAGTAAACCATCTCCTTGATTCTGAATTCTTGTTAAGTATATGGTCAATATAACATTCATTATTAAGTACTAACCAAATTTGCATTTAAAAAACATTTTTGATGTATTGACCAAAAGTGATTTTTGAAGGCTTTTATTGATAAACGCATTAACAATTATATTTTAGCATTTATTCAGTGTGCCCTTACACTGTGATCGGTGCAACCTGTAGGTATCCAGGCCAGTCAGAAATAGATTTTTTTTATGATAATCATTCACAACTCAACTGGCCACAGAGGCTGTGGGGCCACACTTGCACCGACTGAGCAGGGGTACCCCACACCCACGTGAACATCGTTGGCAAATATGTCTTGGAGGTACAGCAGCATAACATAAACAGATCCTAGACATTGCTAGATCACCAGGATAATTCTCACCATTTTGCACAGCTTAGAGGTAAGCTATTTATTTTATAAATAAAGCCTAGAAACAATCTTAAGTGCCTCTCTTTGAATGGCTAAGAGGTTAAAAAATCAACGTGTTTTTAAAATTCTAATAGAAAAAGAATGAGTGTTGCAAGTCCAGAGAAACAGTCAACGCAGAAAATGCTTGCATAGAATTATATTGCTGGTTAAATTTGGCAGTCCTGTAGTCCTTGCTTATAGTGGCCTTCTGAGCCCACTTTCAGGTAGCAAGTCTACGCATAGCCTGTAGAGACAAAGAGGAAACAAAATGAATTCTCAAGTCTTTTTACTCATATGTTTTGATAATGTCGATTGCTTACATTGACTCACCTCAGGTGTATATCATCATAATTTATTATGATGGGTAAAAATTTTGTAACTCATCATACTTTATTGTTTTAAGTATATTTTATTGAATATGCTATTACAATTGTCTCATTTTTTTCTCCCTTTTATCCCCTTCAGCTGTGCACCTCCCTCTCACCATCATTCCACCTGTTATTCATGGGTCATAAATAAGTTCTTTGGCTTCTCCATTTCCCATACTATTCTCAACATTCCCCTATTTTGTACATACCAATTATGCTTCTTATTCCCTGTTCCTTTTCCCTTATCATTCCCTCACCCCCTCCCTCCTGACAACCCTCCATGTGATCTCCATTTTTGTGATTCTGTTCCTGTTCTAGTTGTTCCCTTAGTTTGTTTTTGTTTTTGTTTGTATCAGTTGTTGATAGTTGTTTGTTGTCATTTTACTATTCATATTTGTGATCATCTTCTTTTTCTCAGATAAGTCCCTTGAACAGTTCACATAATAAGGGCTTGGTGATGAGGAACTCCTTTAACTTGGCTTTGTCTGGGAAGCACTTTATCTGCCCTCTTATTCTAAAGGATAGCTTTGCTGGATAGAGTCATCTTGGATGTAGGTCCTTGCCTTTCATGACTTTGAATATTTCTTTCCAGCCCCTGTAAGGTTCTTGCCTGTAAGGTTTCTTTTGAAAAATCAGCTGATAGTCTTATGGAAACTCCTTTGTAGGTAACTCTCTCCTGCTGCTTTTACGGTTCTCTCCTTGTCTTTAATCTTAGGCAATTTAATTAAGATGTATGTTGGTGTGTTTTTCCTTGGGTCCAATTTCTTTGGAATTCCCTCAGCTTCCTGGACTTTCTGGAAGTCCATTTCCTTCTCCAGATTAGGGAAATTTTCCTTCATTATTTGTTCAGATAAGTTTTCAATTTCTTGCTCTTCCTCTTCTTCTGGCACCCCTATGATTTAGATGTTGGAATGTTTAAAGACATCCTGGAGGTTCCTAAGCCTCTCCTCATTTTTTTGAATTCTTGTTTCTTCATTCTGTTCCAGTTGAATGTTTATTTCTTCCTTTTGCTCCAAATCATTGATTTGAGTCGCAGTTTCCTTCTTGTCACTGTTGGTTCCCTATATATTTTGCTTTGTTTCACTTTGCATAGGCTTTACTTCTTCCTCCATTTTGCATCCAGATCCAACTATTTCTGTGAGCATCCTGATTACCAGTGTTTTGAACTCTGCATCTGATAGGTTGTCTGTCTCCTCATGTTAGTTCTATTTTTGGAGCTTTGATCTGTTCTTTCATTTGGGCCATTTTTTTTTTTTTTTTCTCAGCACACCTCTTATGTAGTAAGGGGTGGAGCCTTAGGTATTTGCCAGGGTGGGGCAACCCACTTTGCTGTGTTGTGTTGCTGTATGTGGGGGAGGAGTCAAAGAGGATACAATACCACTTGCTCAGTTTTCCACCGGCTTTCAGTCACTTCCTCCACTACCCACAAGCAAATTGGGCCCTTCTGGTGCTGATTCCTGGGTGGGTGGATCTGTGTAAATTCTAGGACCCTGTCGACCTCTCCAACAAACTCTTCTGTGAGACTGGGAGTTTCTCCTGCTGCCAAACCCCCACAGGTTTTTACAATCAGATTTTGAGACTTTAGTTTCCCACACTGGAACCCTCGGTTGAGTTCTGTCTCGCTCCCCAGTTGTTACTCTCAGTTTATCTGCATGCAAATGTGGAACCACCCCGTCTGCCAGCTGCCACCTCACCTTCCCAGTCTGTTGACTTGCTGCGTGTCCTTTCCACCCCCGGTGCCCATCTCCACCCCTCCTACCAGTCTGAATGAATGTTTCTTCTTTAACTCCTTGGTTGTTGGACTTCCATACAGCTCTATTTTCTGGCAGTTTTGGTTGTCTTTGTTTTTAAATTTGTTATTATTCTCCTTCTGGTTTTGCGAGGAAGCACAGTGTGTCTACCTGTGCCTCCATCTTGGCCAGAAGTTCACTGTAACTCATCATACTTTAATTAAGATTTATTTAAAAGCAGTTAGTACTACTCATTGAGTACTAACTATGCATCCTTTAATTTTCACAACTCTTTGAAGTACTATTATCTCTATTTTACATGAAGACAGGATAAATAATTTGCCCTGGGCTACATAGCCGGTAAGTAGCAGAATCATGGTTTACACTAAAATCCATCCAGTTCTAAAGTCCACACCCTTAAAATCATACTGCTATACTTCCTCATTATCTACAGGAATCATATTTGAATAATCTTTTTATGTGGCACATCAAAAATACTTCTATATAATGTCAGTTTCGTAAGTCCCAGTTTCGATATGAGTTTGTACTCAAATGAGTTGGCCTGATATCCATAGTCATAAACTGCTGCACAGCTCAGTGATGATGTTCCTGGGCTCACTAAGCCAATGGGTTAAGATGCAGAGCCTCGGATTCCACCCTAGCAGTGTATTTTCTCCACAAAAGTCTTCTCTCCTGTCATCCTCACTACCTAATCTTACCACAGGGCTTTGAGTATATGCTTTTCAACATTTTTATCAGGACCTGGAATAAGGCAGAGAAGGCATGCTTATCAGATTTGCATATGATACCAGTGGGGGCGCATAATTATTATGCTGGATGATAGATTCAGAATTCAAGAGGATGTCAATGTTCCTTTGGGAACAAACAAGATGTAATCTATCAGAAATGTGTGGCCCTGCACTAGAGGTCAAAAATCAATTACATAAATATAAATGAAGAACCTGGCTGGATGACAATTTGTGTAAAAATGCCCATCTTTAGTTGACCCCTGGAATAGAAGCAAAGATTTTGGTGTAGCTGCTAGAAACACATTTTTAAGTCATAGTAATAGAAATAACTTGGTTAGATCAAGGTAGGTCATGGCTGTATAAGCTCCATGCTGGCCTGACCCTGTCTAAGGCTTTGCGTCCCCTTCTTTGACAGAGGAGCATTGACAAATTTTGTGTGTGTAAGGGATGATAAAGGGAGGAGTCCCACCTGCAGTAGTGTGTGGTGGAGACCCGAGAGACACTCTCAGGTATTTAAGGGCTGTTCAGTGGGAGGGCTTGTATTGCTGGAAAAGAGAGAGCTGAGTCACCAGTTATTAGAGAAAGGCCAAATCTAATTTTGTACGCACAACTAACACTTGGACACTTTCAAGCATGCAACAAGCTCCCTGGAAAAACTCCTAGTTGCCAATGTCTGGAAACATTCACACAAAAGCTGAGTGAACATCCTTAGACATGGTGTAGGAGGGATTTCTGCATGGGCTAAGGTGTGGAACTTGATTTCTCAGACTTCTTTCAACTTTAAAATTATGTAATCTTCTTTTGTTAGTCTCATTTTACTCAGTGGTAGAACCACAAAGTTTATCCACATACCAAGTTTCAGTCAAGTTTCCTAGGAATTGACTCATGCCCCCAAGAGCATGAGAAATACATAAAAGCAGTCTTTTCTAAACCATTATCAGTCAGGTGAAGAAAGTCATGAAGTTCCTGTTCCTCACATACTATTTCTGAAGCTCATGAGACTTCTGGGTTAGACGTTTCCTCTAATCACCTTCCCTCTGCTCCCTAGGTCTCTGGAAGAAAAAGTATGCAGAGGCTTAGACAAAAGCCAGGACCAGAGTGGTGGCTGCTTCTGGTCGCAGATCATCCTGTGAGCCTCGGGCAGAAAGTCCCCAGGTTCTTAATGTCTTCAAGGGAGAATTCTTGTTTTTCATTTTCCTTATTCTATTTCACCATCCTTTGGGTATCTTTTAAAATTATTTTTTCTGAATAGTTTGTATCAGACATAGTTACTACATGTATTATTCTATTTACTCAAGATTTAGCCTAAATTATTTTCTTTGAAAGAAAATAATGTTCATACCTCATCCTCGACATTAAGTTCTTCTTCAATCAACTCTGCTTCCATTAATTCAAGAGGATCTTTATGGTCTTGGATGAGGGAGATCTTGACAAAGAAAACACAGAGAATATTTGCTGAAAATATAATAGCATCAACCCACCTGATACACCACTGAAAATTACTCAAAGCGCTGCTGGTACTTCTCATATAATAATCTACTCACTTCAAAATCTTTTCCAGCTTTCTTGTTCTCTTGTATTTATCACTTAGAATTTTCCCGGTACCATTTTTTCACATTCAAGTGTGAACTGGCATAGTTTTCCATTGTTAACTTCCTTCTCAGCTCTCTTTCCCAGCCTCTGAAGGGCATGCCTCTTAAGTAGTCACCCTGTCTGCCTGAATGATGCAGTAGTCAAAGTGTCTTTATTTCAAAGGCTAAGCTAAGAGCACTTAGTACAGCATTAAGCACTGAATGGGCTCGTGACTGATGATGATAACCAGTCACAAGTTAAACTGGATAGATATTAATTTCATTGGAGATGGAAATCAACATCTATGAACCAAGATGGTTTTTCAGGAAAGTTCTGCTCTTTAGCGTTTAATCAATAACAGAGGAAACCAATAACAGTTTGGGCTTTCTCTGATGCATAAAGAAGGATATTCCCAAGGCAACTCCAAATGTATATCAAGATAAGAGTGACATATCAAAGAGCTTTTCAGCTATTTTTCATCTCACAAGTAAATGATCCTATTCTCTTTGCTAACGTGGAAATGAGTTAGAGACCAGACCCTGTGCAGATGGTCAGACATAATGAGAGAAAGAGGATATGTGTGACTACCAGTCGGGAGAGTCCTGGGACAGTCCTTGTGGTCTATCACACACCCACGACACCCATAACCTGAGTTACCCTGCCTGAAGAAAAGGAAAGTGCCACAGGCAAGTTTTATCAACATTTACTACACACCCACCGTATGCAGGGCTTTGTGCTAGGTACTGAGGACACGCAGAAGCATAAGGCTACTGACCTGAGAGGCCAGCCCTAGGGCTCAACCCACTATCCAGTGAACCAGTAAGCATATAACATAAGCATTCAGTCATACTCAGTCTGATATTTGTTCAGGATGAAAAAATCCATCCCGGCCATGACGATGCCTCCCTGATTACAAACAATGTTGAGTCTAATGCTGGTAGGGGCACTGTCATCAGTGGGTTTTGTGACATTTGTGGGATCTGAGGTCTTGGATCAGAACAAGGTATAAACAAACAAAATAACTGTTTTCACACCGAGAAAGAAGCTGATGCTTTTGTTCTATTTTACTTTTAATGAGAGGCCTTTTTAAGATACTTTATAAGATCCTATTTTGTTGTTACCTATAAGTTAGAGAATTTTAAGTTAGATAGAAAAAAGTTTATGAGTTTTCAAAGATGAGCATTTTGCTTGCATGTACCTTTTTTTTCCCCCTGTAGATTTGTGGTTTTACTACTTTCCTTTTTCTTTTCTTTTTTGTATTTCAGATCTAGATCTTGGTATTTAGGACCAGTATGTTTCTCCCACAGCATTAAGCAGAGCAATCTTTCCACTAACAAGAGCCTAAAAGAATAATGTGCTATTGTTTTCTAAATTAGTTTTACTTCAGACATTAATTTCCAGTTCACAATAAGAATCTATCCTAATTTAGGGAGGGAAGGAATCAATTTAAAATATAGTAGATTGGGTCACTGGAATAATTATCATTGTTATTTTTATAGGTATTGTTTTGGTTTCCCAAATTCCCTGTGGCAAGGTCCATGAGAGAAGAGATTCTTATACCAGGCCCACCAGTAGGCCCAGGCCCACACCCAGACCAGAAAGCTCAGCTCTCCCAGGCGTCTGACAAGGGGACGAACAAAATTAGGAGTCCCATAGGAAATCAGGCTCTGTTCTGTTTTGTGGGGGATAACTAAGTCCTGGCTAATTCATGGCTTTTAATTTTTTTCTTTTTCAAAGGTCACTTATGACCTTTGACATTTATAATAAAGAGTTTCTAGATTTCTAAGAATTTAAACTGCGTTTGTAGATACAAATTTCAGAAGACCTGAGATTCAGTGCCTATATTCTAAAAGGGCAGTACAGCTAAATAAAGCCTACTTTTATTAGTAAACCTACAGGTGACAGAACTATTATGTATTGAATACTAGGTAGTCCCAGGTGCTTTCCTATAAACTATCATATTTAGTCTTCATATCTACCCAGCAAAGTAAATGTTTTTGCTTCCATTTTACTGATGAGAAAACTTAGTCTCTAAGAAGTTAACCACTGGCTTGACATTCTGCTAGAATGGAATTTAAACCTAAATTCGCGGAACTCCTGCCATTTACAGAAATAATGATAGTTCAGGAAAGACACATAGGAAGAAAGGTTAAATGTTTACCGTTTCTAAAATGGAATCTTGAATTTCTCGGGATTTAACCTGGTACTGTACATGGAGGACAGCATCGTGGACAGTCAGAAAAAATATGTCCTTTCTGTTATCATTAAAGAAACCACACTTCTCCAGCTTTTCTATTACATGATCTTCAAAAGAAAGAAATAGTGTTTAGTTAGTTTCTAAGAAAAGATAATTTTGTAACATCAATCAATACTAAGGTTTGGTAGCTCCTCCTTTAAATTCTTTTCTTGTTTCCAAAATGTGACCCTGCTGTATACTGAGTTTCATTTCCAGTAGCACACGGCATGGTTATACCATAACTGGTTGTAGTAAATGGCCTTGGTTCCTGACCAGGTCCCTTTTGCTAGAGTCCCCATCCTCCAGCTGCTAATGTGAGTCTGGCTGCTAATGGTTCCAGCTGTGACCTTCTCTGAAGAACGTTCCTGGGCCAACGGACACTGTGTCACCTGAAAAGGCCTGGGAGGTTGACAACCCCTCCCTGGGGTGGCCTGCAGCACTGACAGATTGATATGGGAGTAAAAAGGCCTGCTCCACTGCCTCCAGGAGGAACTACCCTCTGGTGCTTTTCCTGCCGTGTGCTCCCTGTGAAATTAGGCTAAGGTAGACTTTTGCAACCATATCTGTGCCCAGCTTCTTCCCAGCCCTATCCTGCTCCCCTCACTCCTTCATGAATATTTCTGAGAGTGAGTTTTTTTTCCAGGTCTCAATAAATCACTTGTGCAAGAGTCCTTTACTCAGCCTCTGGTTCTAGAGAACTCAGCCTAAGCATTAGTATTTTCCTACATGCATACGCCTGCACATAGACACAGAATCACACCCTGGAGGATCCTCTTGTTTTAAAGGCTCTAAGTCATCTCCAGCTCTGCTCTCCCTAAGACAATTCTCGCACTGTGATCTGGCACTGCTAGCAGGATCAGCTGCCATGCGTTACCAGCTCTCTGGCACAATTGGACGTAATGTCTCCCCAGATGCAAAAATGCCCTCAGTGGGATTCCTTAATGGGTAGAGTTCTGTTTGTGGTGATGAAAATTTTTTGCAAGAGATAATTGTGGTGGTTGCGCAACATCGAAAATGTACTTAATGCCACTGAATCAAATGCCACTTGAATGTGACTTAAATAACAAATATTATTATGAACTCTATCACAATAAAAAATCATTGATCATGATGTATCCATATTCCCAGGTAGGAAAAAGGGCTTAGGGAAAAATCTTATAGATAGATATGTACATACATGCATTTACCTTGAAGTGATGCAAAGTACACATTTACATCAATTCTTTGGAATTCTTTGACAATCTGAAAATTTAAAAAGGAGAATTTGAGTAACTTGACCTGCCCATAATTTAACAGCATTCAGTTACTTGCTCAGGAGAAACTTCAGTACTTTCATGGTTAAACAGGACTTTGAGGAAAGTTCATTATTGGAAAACCACAGAGGTTTTCAACCTGAAGTGACGATATGATTAGGGATGAAAAGACCATATCTCAGGAGGTGGCAACATCCAGTGCTGAATGGCACAGTGCTCGATAGCACAAAGGTGCCTAATAAATATTTGTGGAACGAAGAAAAACAGGGAGCACAGGAGGCTCCCTGATACAGCTCCTGCAGATCAGAGACAACACTGAGTTTGTATCTTTGAATGGAAAATATATGGCTGTAGACATGCAGCCACCAGATCCTGAGTGTAAAAGCTGACCTGAAAACAAAGGGCTCTGCATTTTGACTATATCAGTCTTAGTATCCTAATTGTGATTTTGGATATTAGTTTTGCAAGAGGTTAGCATTGGGAGAAACTGGGTGAGGGGTACAGAGGATCTCTCTGTATAATTTCTTAAAACTTCATGGGAATCTACAGTTATCTCAAAATAAAAGTTTAATTTAAAAAATCAAGATGCAAGACCTACGGGCAATAATAAAATAGAACTTGAAATTTCTGAGAAGATCACGGCCTCTATGCAAGTATAAAGGTTGAGTTGTTCATAATTATCATTATAGCATTTGAAAGCAATTATTTGTTAAGTGTGAAAAATATTCTGTCATTAAATAAACCAAGACTCTTCCCAAAAGTAATTCATTAAACCTTTGGCCAACACGATCTACAATGCATCTGAGCCAATGCCCAGAGTGAAATGCACAATGAAAAACAAGAGTATGCTCTCAAATGAGCCAATGGCCAGGTCTGCTAACAGAACTGGAAGAGAACCTGTCACCATTGTCTCATCTTCTTTTGTCAAGTATAAGCACTTTCTATTGTACCTGCCTAGTACCCGCATTCTGGAATGATTTCCCACCCTTGCAGAGCAGCCAAGAAGCCCCAGCTAAGCTAAACCTCAGTTGAGGGTCAGTTCCATATTATTATATCTGATTGTTGGCATCTTTAACTTGCTTACTTTTCTGTCTAACTTGCTTGATACCTACTGGAAGCTTCACTTAAAAACTTAACACTCCTGATCAAGTTGAGGCCCCAATCTGTCTGCTTTGGAACACTTAGTACAGTTGTTATTTAAAAGATTACTTAATATCCAGCAAAGTCACAGGCCTAGGTACATACACTGCCTACTCATACAACTAAAAGAAGGACAACAAATATAAAAACAAAAAAAATAACCAGAACTGCCAAAAAACAAACTGTATAGAAGTCTGACAACCAAGGAATTAAAGCAGAAACATTCTTTCAGGCTTGTAGGAGCGGTGGAGATGGGCAGCCAGGGAGGAAAGGACGTGCGGCAAGGCGGCAGCAGGCAGTCCCACATTTGTGTGAGGGTAGACTGGGAGGAACAAATGGGGAGCGAGACAGACCGCACAACCCAGGGTTCCAGCCTGGGGAAATAAAGCCTCAAAACTTCTGAGTGTAAAAACCTGTGCAGGTTGGAGTGGCGAGAGAAACTCCCAGCCTCACAGGACAGTTCACTGGAGAGGCCCACAGAGTCCTAGAATGTACACAAACCCACCCACCCAGGAATCAGCACCAGAAGGGCCCAATTTGCTTGTGGGTAGCAGAGGAAGTGACTGAAAGACAGCAGAAAACTGAGCAAGTGGTATTGTACCCTCTTCGACTCCTCCCCCACATACAGCAATACAACACACCCTGGCAAATACCTAAGGCTCCTCCCCTTACAATGTACCAGCTGCATTGAGACAGAAAAATGTGACCCAAATAAAAGAACAAATCAAAACTCCAGAAATAGAACTAAGCAATGAAGAGATAGCCAACCTGTAAGATGTGGAGTTCAAAACACTAGTAATCAGGATGCTCACAGAATTGGTTGAGTATGGTCACAAAATGGAGGAAAAAGTGAAGGCTATAAAAAGTGAAATAAAGGAAAATGTACAGGGAACCAACAGTGAAGGGGAGGAAAAAGGGACTCAAATCAATGATTTGGACCAAAAGGAACAAATAAACATTCAACCAGAACAGAATGAAGAAACAAGAATTCAAAAAAATGAGAGGCTTAGGAACTTCCGTGACAACTTTAAACATTCCAACATCTGAATCATAGGGGTGCCAGAAGGAGAAGAGGAAGAACAAGAAATCGAAAACTTATTTGAAAAAATAATGAAGGAGAACTTCTCTAATCTGGCAAAGGAAATAGACTTCCAGGAAGTCCAGGAAGCTCAGAGAGTCCCAAAGAAGCTGGACCCAAGGAAGTGCACACCAAGACATCATCATTACACACCAAGCACTTCATCATTACATTACCCACGATGACAGATAAGGAGAGAATCTTAAAAGTAGCAAGAGAAAAGGAGACAGTTACTTACAAAGGAGTTCCCATAAGACTGTCACCTGATTTCTGAAAAGAAACCTTGCAGGCTTCTAGAAAGAGCTAGAAAGAAGTATTCAAAGTCATGAAAGGCAAGGACCTACATCCAAGGTGACTCTATCCAGCAAAGCTTTCATTTAGAATGGAAGGGCAGATAAAGTACTTCCTAGACAAAGCCAAGTTAAAGGAGTTCATCATCACCAATCTCTTATTATGTGAATCATTAAAGGGTCTTATTTGAGAAAAAGAAGATGATCAGAAATATGAACAGTAAAATGACAACAAAGTCACAACCATCAACTACTGAACCTAAAAAATAACATGCCCTGGCTGGTGTGGTTCAGTGGATTGAGCATTGGCTTGCCAGCCAAAAGGTCACTGGTTCAATTCCGAGTCAGGGTACATGCCTGTGTTTCAGGCCAGATCCCCAGATAGGGACATGTGAGAGGCATCTGACTGTTACTCTCACACACTGATGCTTCTCTCCCTCTCTTTCTCTCTCCTTTCCCCTCTTTCTAAAAATAAATGAATAAAATCCTAAAAAAAACAACAAAACAAACTAAGCAAACAACTAGAACAGAAGCAGAATCACAGAAATGGAGATCACAGGGAGGGTTATCAGTTGGGTGGGGCCAGGGGGGAGGAGAGAGGGAGGGGGGAATGGGGGCAAACAGGGAATAAGCAGCATACATGGTAGGTACAAAATAGACAGGGGGAGGTTAAGAATAGTATAGGAAGTGGAGAAGCCAAAGAACTTATATGTACAACCCATGGACATGAACTAAGGCTGGGGAGAATGCTGGTGGGAGGGGGTGTGCAGGGTGGAGGGGAATAAAGGTGAGAAAAAATGAGACAACTGTAGAAGCATAATCAATAAAATATACTTTAAAAAATAAATTTAAAAAAGATTACTTAACGTTTTCCTTTCCCTCTAGACTTAGTCCCATGACAATAGGACTACGTCATCATTTGTCTCTTGTTCCTGGCTGAGTGCTTGGCACATATTAGGCACTTCACCTCTATTGTTGAAAGAATGAACTCAACCTTACATAACTGGTGTCTGATATCATGAATGTTCCTGTCGTACATGCTCCTCAATCCTTTGACTTCCTAGATGCCTGACTTGCTACCTGCTCCAACCTCTTAATAATGCCTGGCCTTTTCAGTCCTACCGTGTACTTGGTATTCCTCATTCTGCTGCTGTTTACATAACAAATAAAAACATAGTACTTAACATAAACTTCCTCCTTTTCATATTCAATTTCTTATGTTCTCAGAAGAATAAAACATAATAAATGTTAATATTTGCTGAAGGGTGACTGTGTATCAGATACTGTTCTAAACCATAACCATGTATGTGCTGATTTAATCCTCATGAAAACCATATTAAATAAGTACTGTTATTATCCTCATATTAGAGTAAAGAAATTGAGGTAGAGGCCAATTAAGCAACTTGCCTATGGTCACACTACAGCAAATAGTAGGGCCAAGATTCAACCCCATGTTGAATACTCTGGCTCCATAAACTGTGCTTTAAAATATTAAACTCTATTGCAAAAGCATTCCACTGGAAAAAGTGCAGGGCCTATGCAATCAATCACCTTTTTGCCAGACTGGGCAACCCATGTGGTTTTATTATTGCCAAAGCTCCTAATCTGTTGGTCAAAAACACTTAGAACCTTACCACTCGCAATGATCTCACTCCAACAACATCCAAGAAAGACACAGCTGCACAATCAAGCACAAGGCTATGGATGGGCACTTTTGGAACATTCACTTTCACTGGAATCTCAGAATTCCAATCCACTTGAATCTCTATTTCCTTGGTTGGGATATCAAGTTCTTCTGGATCTTCAATATCTTCATCAGGCTCGAAAGCATTATTTGATGAACCAGCATCACTTATAATGCCATTCTAAACAAAGAAAATACTACCAACTTAATTGCCAATGATTTGGGATTTTTTTAACAATTTATTTCAAATTACTTAAAAGTCCTACACACTTGATAAGCAAAACATTGAGGGGATTAATGCTTAATGAATGTGGTTTATCTCAGTCCAAACTTTCATGTTCTCTAGGAAGAAAAATGGAAGGGCAGAGGAGCCCGGAAACTCTTAATTTCTGGAAAGTTGTGGAATTGGCCAAAAGACACATTGGCAGGACAATAAAAGTAATAGCTGTAAATGTTTATGAACTCACACCCTGTGTTTTTTCTGCTGATTTCATTTTATTTTCTCCCACTCCCTTTTGGCTATAAGAACAACTCAGCTGTTCTCTGAAAGTGTATGTCATCTGCTTGTACACATCTGGGTACCAAGGGAGGTGGATTTAATTCTAGACTAATTGCTTTCATTTTCATCTGAGAAAGGAAGAAATTTAAGAAGGGGAAAAAAAGATGTTGCCTCACCTTTCTTGCTCTTAATTGCCCTTTTTTGATGAGTTTCTGTATTTTCCTCAGTGCTTTCAGCCTCTTGTTATACACTCTAATGGCATCAAATCCAACCTTTGGAAAGAAATGTCAAGTTACTTAAAACATCTAGTTCCTAATGCTCATTAATGGCAGTTGTTATCTGGAAAGGTAATTTCTCAAGTAGTATTATTCCTTGAGACATTCTGCCAAATAAGAAATTCTTGAGGTCTCCACTACTGGCTCATCTACCCCACCCACCCAGAGACTCAGGGAAGACAGGAGCATATTGAAGACTCCAAGACAGTAGAAAACAAAATAGCAAAACATAACTTTACTAGTTTTAAATCAGTGTTCTCCAAATTTCTTTGACATTACAGAGCTCTTTTGTTATTGCAAAATCTATGACTGTCCCTCTAGGGTGAACCAGCAATTTACCCTAGAATTCACATAATAAAACACTGATCTAGAAACAAAACCTAACTTTGAAGCACATCATGGAATTCAAGACCAGAATTTCCTGGTTTCATAGTCTACATATACTGTTTAAGCCCTTACCCCAGTTGGGCAACCCCTCCCCAATACATGTTCCCACCTTTTCCTCTCAGTTCTCATAGTCCCCAAACCCCTGCTGTAATCTCCTTCCTTCTGCTCACTGCCACACTGCCCGATGTGTTCCAGCTAACATGGATCACTCCCTGCTGTGAACTCTTAGCACGTACTGTCTATGCCATTCATTTGGAACTTACTCAAATTCTGCCTGGAGACAATTCTAGTGTTTTTGTCCAGCAGCATAGTTATTGCTACCTGGATTTTAACATCTGTTACTGGTTTTTTTTCCCTATCCCCAAAAGAGCATAAGTTATTTGAGGGCAAGGATGTTATGTTATAATTCTTAATTCCCTATACAAAGGGAGTAGTGTGTAGACCCTTATGTCCACCTTGAGCCCAATAAATATCTGTAGAATGAGTATCTGTAAGTCCCAGAGGAGGTTAGGAAACAAATTTCTAGGGATAAAATACTTACTGTAGACTTGATACATTTTTTAAAAACATCGACGTTGCCATAAAAAATAGGGCTTGAAAACCGAAGAATCTTCATTCCTTCAGGTTCTTCAATCTAGCATTAAAAAAAAAAATTGAGGTTAAATAATTTCAGATCTCAAAAACTCAGTTTGATTTCTGGCTATTCAGGCAGAAGCTGAGTCACAACTGGTCAGAGGATCTGGGTAGCAGCATTCAATCCCCTTATTAGGGTCTCATCCCAGTCGGGAAGGTGATAGGTTCCCAAACTCCTGAACCTCCCTAGTCCCAGAGAAGCTGATGATAGAAAGGTCCTTAAAAATCAATTATTCAACCCTCTGATTTTTGGATGAAGAAAGAAACTCAGAACAATGACATGAATTGCCTCAAGTTCATACCACTGCCCCTCTATCTATCCCCCCAAATTAATTTAAAATAGAAAAAAAGTAGCAAATTCAAGTGAGCTACTGGAGCTGAGGACTATGATGTTTGCTTGTTTTTACACTGACACAGTGGCCAGACCCAAAGTAAAACCAGAATCGCAGGCTTGTCCGGTGTTTAGGAATCATGACAATTTTAGTCCAGCTGATCAGAGAAGAAAATGGAGGCCCCCTGAGCCTGAGTGACTTGGGCAAGGTCTCTACAAGCTGGAGCCCAGAATTCAGAACTCAGAAGCCAAAGCTGAGAGATTTTCTAGCATCACTTTTAGCTCTTGATGGCACTTGGCTCAACATAACTGAGGACAGCTGTGGAAATAAATTAAGTGGCAGCTACTGGAATTACAGATTCAGTGTCTAACATTTTTTTTAATGTTAAGGTAAAATTAAACTACAACTTCCTAGGGTTCACATTTAAAAAAAATTTTTTTTGCTAAATTAGTGTTTAAATTAGTTCTTCATTTTCTTTCTCTTCTTTTTCATCTTTCTTTCCCTTGTTGGTCACTAAGCAATCTTATCTACAGGGACTACAAGCCCATCAGTAAGATGTTTCTTTTCTTTGTTTTTTTTTTATTTCCTGTATTTTATATTATTTCTTCCAATTCCAAGCATAGAGCACAATGTCAACTAAACTTCTTGGTGACAGAGAACATGAAAGTCTCTTATTGAAAATGAATGAAAAATTCTTCCAGGGACTTTAGACAATTTCATAGACGATAAGGATTACATAGCAAAGAAATTATATTTTTTCTTCCTCTTGCTGCTGTAGAATTTTTTGAATGCCCTGGCTTTTGGCAATGTTACTGTAACGTGTCTAGGTGTAGACCTTAGTGTGTGCAGTAATTGGGTCCAAAGGGCTTTTTGGATTTGTATGTGATGTTTTTCATCAAGTGTGGAGAAATTTTGATACTTATTTAAATATTGTGTCTGTCTTTCCCTTTCCTCCTCTTTTGGGACTCTCATTATGCATATGTCAATATGTTTTATTTTGTTCTAAAGGTCTCCAAGGTTCTCATATTTTTATTGAGGTATAATTGACATATAACATTTTATTAGTTTCAAGTGTACACCATAATTTGATATTTGTATATATTGTCAATGATCATCACAATACATTTAGTTAACATCTGTCATCATACATAATTAAAATTTTTTCCTTGTGATGAGAATTTTTAAGACTCACTCTCTTCGCATCTTTCAAATGTGTAATGCGGCATCATTAACTATGGTCACCATGCTGCATGTCACATCCCCATGGCTTATTTTATAACTGGAAATTTGTGCCTTTAACCCTTTTATTGAAAGAACTAGAATTTGATTCAACTTCTTGAAATAACTTAATTGCCTATATTAAAAAATTCTTTTTACAATGGTTTGACATTAAAATGACACTCAACTAGCATGGACAAAATTCACATAAACTATGGATATCAGAAGGCACATTGAGTCAAAACACCCCAGTGGACTTTTGGAATTTCCTGACAGAAGCCCCCCACCTGTGCCTACTTTGTCCCTAATATACTAGGAAAGAAATATGTGATCCAGGCCAGAAAACCCAAGTCCAGCAAATATCTCACAAAGGCACTCACATTTTTGTAGTTCTTGGTACTTTTGTAGATGTCTGTGCTAGGGATGCTTCCAAGACCATTCCAGGAGGGACTAAAACAAAATTTTGGGACAAGCACATCTTGTAATAAAAAGTTAGAAGAAATAACAGATACTAAAGAGCTCATCGTTCTGATGTTTCTGGGCACTGCCTGTACTGCAGATGATGTGTTCCTATAGCTAGCTCTGAAGTGAACATCTGGTGTTTGTGTGCAGGCGGAGGAGATGGGGAACTGTGACTCTTTTCCAATGGCTGAGAGAAATAATGAGCGTCAGACTTTCGTGTGAGTAGCACTTTATAGGATAAGCAAAGATCTTTCACACCTGTTAAATCTTATTTAAGATCCATTATAACCCTGAAAAGTCAGCAATATTATCCTCATTTTTATTGGAGAGTAAACTGAGAATCAGAAGTTTGAAAAGACCCCAGAGGTCAGGAGCAGCCTAGCTCTATCTTTAGCCCATTGGTCTTCAGTGCCTGACATAGTGCCAGTGCCTGGAAATTTCTTGTGAGTTATCACAACTTTCTGATGAATTATGAAGAGTCTGCAGTGATCAAATTAGTCTCATTTTTATAGAAATAGGATCCTGGGAGAGCCAGAAATAATCACTTCCTATTTCCTCTTCCTGTTACAATCAAATAAATTTTGTCATTCTTCAAGTGAGACTAGGAACAAATGCTAAATACAATTCCTGAAGAAAGAGTATCTGTTTGGGGTACTCTCAGCAATGTGCTCTCCGGATGAGCCTTATAATTACTGGAAATTAAATACTGTGGAGGATACTGCTTTCTGTTGGCTAAAAGCCCAGTTAAACCAACGCGGCAGCTAAAGTGTGCCGCCGATTTCTCCTCTGCTTACTGTGCTGTGCTAACTTTTAGCTTAAAGCTCATAAATTACATAGTATCTCTCCACAAAACCCTCTCTTCCAAGCACACCCACACCAGGAAAAGTAAATGCTGAGGCAAACAGATCAGGAGAGGCAGCCTTTCTTAAGAACAGCTCTTGAGTTGTTACATGGAAGTTGGACACTTTGGGAGTTTGTAAGCTCTTTCAGGTCCTTGGGCAGCATTTAAGGGTGCCAAGGCAGTGAACAGCAGCCTTTTGTGGGCTCCAGCATGCCAGGGGAGAAAAGAAGGGAGAGAAGAACTGGCTGGTGGAACACGAAAGGTGGACTTATGCTAAATTGAAGACGTCTATGTTGACATTTTCCAGGTTTTTATTCCTTCACTGCCCAAATACAGAGAAGAGCCAGAAGTCCAGAAAGACAACAAGTTTTGCTCTGTTTCCCTCTCTGTTCAGACAATTTCACAGACCCAGAAGGGTGCACACAAAAAGCCTCTCAAGAATCAAAACAGAAAAAAATTGAGGGACTTCCGGCCAAGATGAAGGTGTAGGTAGATACACTTTGCCTACTCACACAACCAAAAGAAGGACAACAAACTTAAAAACAAAACACAACCAGAATTGCCAGAAAATCAAACTGTATGGAAGTCTGACAACCAAGCAGTTAGAGAAGAAACATTCATTCAGACTGGTAGGAGGGGCAGAGACAGACAGCTGGGGCCTAGAGGATGCTCAGCAAGGAGGCAGCTAGAGGACCAGATGTTCCTATATTTCCATGGAGATAAAACTGGAGGAACAATTGGAGAATGAGACAGACCATGCAACCCAGGGTTCCAGCATGGGGAAATAAAGCCTCAAAACCTCTGACTGTAAAAACCTGTGGGGATTGTGCAGGTTGAGGCTGTGAGAAACTCCCAGCATAAAGGAGAGTTCATTGGAGAGACCCACAGGACCCTAGAATGTACACAAACCCACCCACCCAGGAATGAGCACCAGAAGGGTGGCCCAATTTGCTTTTAGGTAGCAGGGAAAGTGACTGAAAGCCAGCCAAGAGCTGAGCAAGTAGCATTGTTCCCTCTTGGACCCCTCCCCCACATACAGTGCCACAATGCAGCAACATGGGTTGCCCCACCCTATCGAATGTAAGGCTCCACCCCTTACCACATAACAGGTGCGCCAAGACAAAAAATATGGGCCAAATGAAAGAACAGATCAAAGCTCCAGAAAAAATACAACTAAGCAATGAAGAGATAGTCAACCTATAAGATGCAGAGTTCAAAACTGGTAATCATGCTCACAGAAATGATTGAGTATGGTTGCAAAATGGAGGAAAAAGTGAAGGCTATAAAAAGTGAAATAAAGGAAAATGTACAGGGAACCAACAGTGAAAGGAAGGAAAACAGGACTCAAATCAATGATTTGGACCAAAAGGAACAAATAAACATTCAACCAGAACAGAATGAAGAAACAAGAATTCAAAAAAATGAAGACAGGCTTAGGAGTCTCTGGGATAACTTTAAACATTCCAACATCCGAATCATAGGGGTGCCAGAAGGAGAAGAGGAACAGAAAGAAATTGAAAACCTATTTGAAAAAATAATGGAGAACTTCCCTAATCTGGCAAAGGAAATAGACTTCCAGGAAGTCCAGGAAGCTCAGAGAGTCCCAAAGAGGCTGGACCCAAGGAGGAATACACCAAGATACACATCATAATCACAATACCTAAGATGAAAGATAAGGAGAGAATCTTAATCTCAGCAACAGAAAAGGTGACAGTTACCTACAAAGGAGTTCCCATAAGACTGTCAGCTGATTTCTGAAAAGAAACCTTGCAGGCTTCTAGAAGGGGCTAGAAAGAAGTATTCAAAGT